>VYXH01003085.1:197597-215106 GCA_013397275.1 Burhinus bistriatus
GCCCCTCCCACCCGCCCCACTCAGAGGCACTGGGCCTGCAGGCCTGCAGGCTTAGGGCCATTGAGGACTTCATGGATCAAAACTAGGAGCTTTCAAGGGTAGGTTGTAATCAGCACCCCAGCTCCCCAGACGTTAGAATAAGCTAGTCTTGACAGCGTCCTTAGGGTAACAGTGAGACAAAAACCCTCTAGTGCTCTACACAGAAAACTAACAAAGTTCATGGCTCACTATAGTCAAGCGTTCTTTTACTGTCCACGTTTTTAAGAGATACTTCTTCTAACACATAAAGCTTATTTGCAAGTGTTTTGGCCTGATTCTGCAAGTGTCTGAGGGTTCCTGTTTCCACGGCTGAGTGTATTCAGCATTTTGAAGGACCGAACTGTATTTAGGAAGGTTCAGTGAAGTAATAATGTTTTTCCTTACATTATCACTAGTAAATACAGGGAGGTGGTTGTTTGCATCTTCAACAGCTACATTCACTGTTGCAGTAGATGACAGCTGGGGAGTCCCATGGTCACTGGCTTTAATCAGAAGTTTGAAAGAGTTGGCAGTCTGAAAAACAGAAGAAAGGAACTTTTAAACTGAGTTCAGAAGCAGTTCCCGCGTTTTGCCATTCACAGCACAAGGCTGGATGTGGTTAACATATAGTGAACATGTATCATGCATTAAATGATAAGAAGCTGCCATATGTACATCACCTTATGATCCAGGCATCCTGACAGAAGTATGGATCCTGTGGTAGGATCAATACTAAATGTGAATCCATCTGGGAGAGGCATTTGCATACTTAGAGAATAGGACACCTGAGAATTTGCAGTGCCATCTTCATCTTTATCCACAGCAGTAACTTGGAAAACTGGCTCATCTAGGATGAAGAATCAAGACATTAATAGAAGTGTTTAGTCTTGACATGAAGCTTGTCAGGCCTGTCTGCAGGGTCTTGGACACACAAGTCCTAAGAACACCTACATCTTCTCCTGCGGCTAGAGAGAGATATCAAACTTCTGAATTTACTTTATCAAAAACATTCACTAGTTAGTTGTGCCAGCTCTCAGCCAGCTGCTGAGGAGTTGGCACCATGGCCACACGTCTACACATCCAGATTAAGTCTTTGTATGTATAAAACAGCGTGTCTGACCATCTTCCATGAAGCAGTGTGTACGTGCAGGTTCCAGATCCACAGTTCAGATTAGTCTGCTAAAGTCTTGGCTTGTAGTTAAGAAGAAATATCTTAGGAGTTTTTCCAGCACGTCTCCAACGTTATGCTAACGTACATTGAGGTTAATCAGACAAGAAGCCAAGAGGCAGGGAACAGTCCTTCACAGGAGACAGTCCCTAAACCCATGAGTGTTTAAGTAAAACCTGGGGAGAACAGATTTAGTAAGAAAAGAAAAAGACAGAGAAATTAAACAGAGAGCAGTCGTACACAAACGAGTGTATCCCTTGTTTGGATGGCACTTACCTTTGCTGTGGTTCTCTCTTATAGTAACACTGTATTCCTCCTTGGGAAACTCAGGTGCGTTGTCATTAATATCTTTAACTTTTATCTTGAAAAATAAAGGACGGTCCAATGGTTCCCCAGTTTCTCTGTACACAATATCGAAACGTATCTAAATAAGTAGCAACACAAATATCAGAATGGAATGAATGGTATCATTTAGATATCAGAATGGAACAAGAAAGTTTCAATTTTGAAGCTGCTTCAGTCATATTTGGCTAGCATTTGGCTTTGAGTTGCATCGCTAAGGCATTATTTCACCTTTCAAAGGTAGTAGATTCATAATCATCATCCTGTGCATTAAACTATACTTAAAAAAAAAAAAAATCAGTGCCTGGAGCTGGAGCTGGGTAATTTGAAATGACTGCCTAATATAAAATACATAATAACCTTGGGGCCAGACAAAAGAATGCTTTCACGTGTGCTTCCCAATTCTGAAGTATTTATTTAAGTAGTGCATTCCATTTTCTACGATGTTTTGGCTCCATATCCATGAACATGCAGGAGATTTAATTCTGAATGCTGAATTCTCCTTTGCTACACTTATTTCTGCTTTAAAACCAAGCCCAGAGTGTGTGCCCTGGAACAGCCACGTGCCCAGTGAGGGGGAATAGAAAGCTCCTCAAAATTTATCTTTTCATTATGGAAGGCAAGACCTTGCACAGAAAGCCACATGGAACGGTAACTGTCAGTTGGGTATAGTTAACCCAGAGAGACACAAATAGAAATCATCACAGAATAAACATAAGGAGACCACAACTGAAGATTTTTTTTGCAAGAGGAAAACAAACCCACACTCACATATTTCATTCATACACTTGTTATCACATTTCTTTCATTACACTTACTGCTTATGAACACTTTTTTGCTTTTTAAGGAGAAACATATGCTTACTCTTATATAAAGTTACAGGAATACAGCTTTGCAGCTCCTCCAGTATTATCTATTTTTTTGTAATGCATAACTGTTTGCTTCCCTTCACTTGATTAGGATTTTTTGGGTTTACAGTTCAGTGTTCTGGCCACTGTAGCTGTAACATACTTTGACTTTCAGGACAACCTTTTTGTTTTTTACATTATGATCAAAGGTCGTAGGGAAAAAAAAAAAAAGATAGAAAAGAAGTGTACAGACATTTGTGGAAGTCCAGACATGCGACAAAGGTCTATAATCGAGAGTGATGTGGAAGTTCCCTATTGGTCTCTGCTGAGACAATCATCTTAGTGTCTAATTAGAGGTTCAAAATAAGAAAAGGAGGTAATGATAATACTTGTGTCATTCTTGTGAAGCATTTAGCCATGAGAAAGCAATTAATATTTGCAAACAATTTAAAGTGCGTTACCTGAAAAGTTGAGATCTTTTCTCTGTCAATGGTACGATGTACATACACATGTCCGTTTTCATCATCTTCTATAGAAAACAATCCAATCTCTGGAGATTCATCTACCCCAGGTCCACTGATTAAATATTTTACTGATGTATTAAATGATTTGTTATTGAACAGCTTTTGAAAAAAGAAGTAGCACAATGCAGTGTGAGTAGGGAAGACGGAACAGAAATAAAAAGACTTCAGACCCATTCTCTTCCTGCCCCCCTTCTCTCTGCCGATGGGGCCTTGCTTGCAGGTTTGTCTCGGCCAACGCAGCAGCGTTCTGGCCCACAGCGCGGCTGCTCTCGGCACCCTGTGCAGGTACACAGCCCTGGGCAGCTGACCTCTCCCGCTCTAGAGTCGTCTTGCCCCCGAGTACGCCTGCAGCTTCCCATAGAAAGGAGCAATACCCCCCACCACAAAATTCTACCCAACTCTGTGTAAATAAGGCAACTTTGAACAAATAAGGCTTGTTTTTTTTTTTAAAAGGTGCTGTTTAATGCACAATTCTTGCCCTCTCCTACCTGTGGTATCTTAGTGTACACTCTGTGGTGATGAATACCTTACTGAGGTTCAAGAACTCTTACTAGAAGGTTGTTTGTACCTGTCCAGCATATTTTGGGAATGGTCCTTTGTCCTCCTCTTGAATGTCAATGGTGGTGATAACCCAGGTCCTTTTTGTACGCTGTAGAGGACGTAGACTGTCCAATTGATAAGAATCTAGCCACTATTGGATAAAGAAGTGTATTTAGTGTCATAGTTTACATATTAATAGTTGGGTATCTGTTATTATAGAATATTGACTACAAACCTGAATACTCTTCTTTTGGATGGCTTGTCTTAAACGGAAATTTTCAATTTCATGAGAAAAACTGTTGGCAGCAGTAACCTTGTGGGGGGGAAAAAAGGGATTGCAAGAAGCGTGGTTAACTAGAAACTGTTGATAGGTTGTCTAGGAGGACTTTGGCTTCACAGAAACACATTGATTCAGTTTTGATAGCGTTCTATTAAATTGTATCTAACCCTGGAAACACCACAAATATCATCCATCTCGTTCTAAATGAACTGGCATGAAAGCTTGGATGCTGATTTTGCTGGTCAGGGGATGCCAGTCCCAGGAACATCCAAACACCGCATCTGACAGTCCGTGGTATTATCTCTATGGCTTTTCTCAAACCAAGTATCTCCAGTTTTTAAAATATTCACCTCTGTCTCTCTCTGTCTAGTGCTCCTTTAGAAGTTGTCTGGTTATTGACAGGGCATAAACCCACTACTGGAAAAAAGTGAAGTCTGGGGAGTATTGCAGGTTCTCAGAGTCTCTGTCAGGGGACTCGAAGTGTCCCAAACATAGCTGATTTACCAGAAGATGAACACTGGACCAAAGTGTCTAATCCAGATGAGTAAAATAAATTGTTGAGAATGGTGACTGCACCGTAATTGGCAGGATTTGCCCTTTTATAAGCACAAGCTTCCAACACTGGCTTCAAACACTGCTTTTTACTTGGTATCTTTCACGCCCAAAGGCGTATGACAGTACTGAAATTACACTATTGCCATTAGCTGCCAGGTAACTCCTACACCTTCCTCCTAGTTCTCACTGCTTTCATTGGAAAGCCTGGGGTTTTATGACTCATTCCATCAGATCTAGAAAATGAAACAGAGCTCTTCCTGCCTAGACTTGGGTGAAGGTTCGGCCTTTACCCCATGACCTTTTCCTGAAGAAACAAAATAAAACTGCCATGGTTATAAACTTGCCAAGCAAGGGGGGTGCACCAGCGATGCCTGGGAGCTACTCTGTGAAGCTGTTGCATAACCCGGGGAAAACCTCTGTCATTAAAAACAGCCAGCAAGGCTTTCACCGGGCACGTGCACGTAGTATTTATTAGCTTTGTTCCAGGTTCAGCTCTGCTGGAGCCCCCAAACAAGCTGCGTTCCTCTTTGTGTATGTGTAGCCACTTTTAATTATATTGGAAGCTTTAATTGTGCATTTTACAGCTTCCACACTCCTCCACGTACACCCGTTGCACAGCAGTGGCTCAGGCTGTTGCTGTATCCGTTCCAGCCGTGGGCGCTGCTAGAACGGAACAACCCAGTTCAGGCCCACGAACCCCATAGAAACACTCAGGGAAACGATCATGGAATTACTGGGGCCTTCCAGTCCCTAAAAGGGCTACAGGAAAGCTGGGAGGGACTTTTGATCAGGGAGCGGAGCAGGGATGAGAGGTAATGGTTTTAAACTGAAAGAGGAGAGGTTTAGATTAGATCTTGGGAAGAAGAAATTCTTGACTGGGAGGGTGGTGAGACACTGGCCGGGGTTGCCCAGAGCAGCTGTGGCTGCCCCATCCCTGGAGGTGTTCAAGGCCAGGTTGGACGGGGTTTGGAGCACCCTGGACTGGTGGGAGGTGTCCCTGCCCGTGGCAGGGGGGGTGGGACTGGGCGATGCTTAAGGTCCCTTCCAACCCGAACCCTTCTGCGGTCATCAATCCAGCAGAGCCACCAGTAGGCACCAGCGTGCTCTGCTAGGCCTGAGCGCCCTGCTCACCCTGGCGGGAAACCGCCTTCCAGGAGACCCGAGCGCGGTGCCCAGGGACAGAGGAGCCCCCGTTCCGCAGCGGGGACGGACGCTGCGCTGCGAGCGGCCGGAGCTGCAGCCCTGCCCGAGGGGGTTCCCCCGCCCGCACCCACCTGCAGGAGCAGCAGCGCGGCGAGTCGCTCCATGGCGGCGGCGCGGAGGCAGCGCGGAGCCCTGCGGAGCGCGGTGTGCCTGGGAGTGTGAAGAGCGGGTCAGCGCGGGCGGAGCGGGCTCGGCCAGGGACGCCCACGGTGTCTCCAGCACTCCAGCCGCCCCGGCGGACGCGCCAGGGTTTCCGCCTCGTCGGGCAAAATTAAAAACAAAGAAACAACGGTTGATTCCGTGCAGCTGGAACGACTCAAAGCAAAGCTCGATCCTCCTCCGGTGGGTTTTCCAGTCTGTTTGCGACTGCTGCGTCCAGTACTGTGCAGAGCGAACGGGCCGGCCCTGCCACTACTGCAGTTTTATGGCCGCTGTACAGCTAGAGTAAAACACGTGGCTTTCCTTGGCAGTTCCTTGGAAATGCCATTTCCTAATAACTTCACAGTTGTTTGCAAAAACGCAAACGTGCAACTTTATATTTAATGGGAGCTGGTTTTATCTGCCGTGCCCAGGAGTGCTACTGTTGTATTACCTCAGACTTTGAACCAAGAACAAGTTCCGTAAAAGCTTCTTGAAAGCAGATCCACCCAATACTAGCTTGTCCTGTTCAACCCAAAAGCCATCAAGCAAGTATAAACTTTTACACCTAAAGCTGAACTTCCCACCCAGGTTGTGAAAAATAAATAAAACTACAGAAAGAAGCAGGAAATGGAAAATCAAGTCTTATAAAACCACGTAAAAAGAAGACTGAGGGGCAGAGGGTATGGGGAAGGTCCTGGCTTCTATGAAAACAACTTTTACAGCACTTTCCATTCTCCTGTATTGCTTTTACTGGGCACAAGGAGGTTTATTCTTTTTTAGAACTGGAAAATAATGGATTTAGTGTTTTGGAAGTTGTGAAAGGAAGACTTAGGGAAGAACTGATATTCTCTTCAGGGGAGAAGAAAAGCAACAGAACATGTCAAATAGGCCACAATGTTTTAAATAAAAGTGTGTGGGGCAAAGGAAGGCAGATGATCTTCTGAGACTCACTATTAACAGGACAAAAAGTAACAGGCTTAAATAACAGCACAGGACAGGATGGTTTAGACATCAGGAAAAACTCAAATAGCAAGAACGTTCTGACTGTAAAAATCTTGCATGGTATCTCACAGAGGAGGGTTGCAGTGCTTAATATAAAGATTACAGAAATAGCAAAGCAAAGGGATTTTCAGCAAGAGGAAATGCTGGGTTTTTTCCCCTTTGAATCTCTTTCCCTTCATCTTCCTCTTGATTAGTCTCAGCTGAACACATGAAGATGCAGTATGTGAAATTAAACGAAACATACTTATCCATGTACGCTAGCAACACGGGAATGTGGTTCTCTGCAAGCATCTACCCACACGTCTTTGCTGCTCTTTGGATCATGTTCTAAGGGTCCTGGAGATTATAACAGAGAATGTGAAACTCAATGATTAGTGCTTTTTTTATAAAAAAAAAAAAAAAAGTATGAATATGATGAAGTAAGTTTTTCCTGTTATTTTCACCTATTATGATGCCTTAACACAGCCATTACAGAAGTGACTGCCATGTGGAGTACAACTAATCATGCAGCTTTAATTACCTAGCTTGCCCACCGGCAGCAGTATAGCTGGGATATGCAGAGCTACAAGCTCTATCCGCCACTGCAGTAATTTTCTAAAACAAAAATTCAGAGGTGCCATCTGGTGGATCATGAAAAAAATACAACTAAGTAACAAGCAGTATCTCACTTTTAATATAGTAAATATACAGTAACTGTGAATTACAAGATCACTTTCCAATGAAATTACTAGCAAAAATATCCAGAAGAAGTTCAAATAAATAAGAACACATGAACATCAAAAGCTGGGCTGCAAATTCTCAGATAATCGAGTTCCAGTCTTTCCAGATAAAGTAGTCTGTCTCATTCTTTTTCAGAAGAAAACCTACTAATGCCAATGGGAGCAGCAAAGGCTCAATAGCTTTAAATTAAGGCAAAAAATAGTACATTATAAGCAATTTCATACTGTAGAAATTTCACCTACAGCAGCTCCAAAAAAGGTATCACATACTGACAGAAAAAACTCTCCAAATACTCTCAGACTTCTAACAAGATCCTCTAAATAGCAAATACAAGATAAAAATTACCTCAAACAACAATGAATGAAACACAGAAAGCAATACTGGGATTCCGGTATAACGAAGCAGTCTGGAGTCAAACACAGCAGTTTAGTCCAATGAAATACGCGTTACCATCCTGTGCGGCGTTACACCCCTCTGCCGTCACCTTGGGCAGGGGCAGCACACGGGCGGCAGGCTGGGACCCACGGTCACAGCATCCTGGGGGGGATCAGAGGAGAGGAGCGCTCCCTACTTTGGGCAACGCGTGGGCTCTAAACTCAGCTTTCTCAGAACAACTACTACCAGGCCTTTTTGCCTCTGCGAGAAGCACTATCACCCCCTACCCTGAATTCGTACCAGCAAATGTAATCTCTCATTCGGAAAGAAGAATACAGTCCACCTTACCAGCCTTAGCAAGCGGCCACCCCGTGATTCAGGACACTGAACCAGCAGTAGGGATTGAGTCTTCCTTGCGAGGCTCTTCCACTTGAGGAAGATGTGAAGCCCCTCTTCCCAGAACGGTACGCATTGCTCACACAACGACAACCCCTCTTTGGAGCAGAAGTTCTGAGTGAGTACCTGCAGGAGCTCGAGACCTGTACTGCTAACACAATGGGGATCTGGAGCCACCGTGCCGAAGCTTCAGAACTGCTCTATGTAACTGAAAGCGACCACAAGGTGTGGGGGTGCGGGGGATGTAAAGNAAAAAAAAGTATGAATATGATGAAGTAAGTTTTTCCTGTTATTTTCACCTATTATGATGCCTTAACACAGCCATTACAGAAGTGACTGCCATGTGGAGTACAACTAATCATGCAGCTTTAATTACCTAGCTTGCCCACCGGCAGCAGTATAGCTGGGATATGCAGAGCTACAAGCTCTATCCGCCACTGCAGTAATTTTCTAAAACAAAAATTCAGAGGTGCCATCTGGTGGATCATGAAAAAAATACAACTAAGTAACAAGCAGTATCTCACTTTTAATATAGTAAATATACAGTAACTGTGAATTACAAGATCACTTTCCAATGAAATTACTAGCAAAAATATCCAGAAGAAGTTCAAATAAATAAGAACACATGAACATCAAAAGCTGGGCTGCAAATTCTCAGATAATCGAGTTCCAGTCTTTCCAGATAAAGTAGTCTGTCTCATTCTTTTTCAGAAGAAAACCTACTAATGCCAATGGGAGCAGCAAAGGCTCAATAGCTTTAAATTAAGGCAAAAAATAGTACATTATAGGCAATTTCATACTGTAGAAATTTCACCTACAGCAGCTCCAAAAAAGGTATCACATACTGACAGAAAAAACTCTCCAAATACTCTCAGACTTCTAACAAGATCCTCTAAATAGCAAATACAAGATAAAAATTACCTCAAACAACAATGAATGAAACACAGAAAGCAATACTGGGATTCCGGTATAACGAAGCAGTCTGGAGTCAAACACAGCAGTTTAGTCCAATGAAATACGCGTTACCATCCTGTGCGGCGTTACACCCCTCTGCCGTCACCTTGGGCAGGGGCAGCACACGGGCGGCAGGCTGGGACCCACGGTCACAGCATCCTGGGGGGGATCAGAGGAGAGGAGCGCTCCCTACTTTGGGCAACGCGTGGGCTCTAAACTCAGCTTTCTCAGAACAACTACTACCAGGCCTTTTTGCCTCTGCGAGAAGCACTATCACCCCCTACCCTGAATTCGTACCAGCAAATGTAATCTCTCATTCGGAAAGAAGAATACAGTCCACCTTACCAGCCTTAGCAAGCGGCCACCCCGTGATTCAGGACACTGAACCAGCAGTAGGGATTGAGTCTTCCTTGCGAGGCTCTTCCACTTGAGGAAGATGTGAAGCCCCTCTTCCCAGAACGGTACGCATTGCTCACACAACGACAACCCCTCTTTGGAGCAGAAGTTCTGAGTGAGTACCTGCAGGAGCTCGAGACCTGTACTGCTAACACAATGGGGATCTGGAGCCACCGTGCCGAAGCTTCAGAACTGCTCTATGTAACTGAAAGCGACCACAAGGTGTGGGGGTGCGGGGGATGTAAAGCTTTAACTGACCACAGGATTTCACTGCAGAGATGCAAGTAATGGAGAAAAAAGAAACACGTCAGGAGTAAAACAACATTATTTTAAAATTCTTCATGTGATGATACATTAAAAATACAATATAGCATTACTAAGGAAAACAGCTTATACATACTGGAGTAAAATTCTGTTTCTTCACATCTTTATAACAGGGTAATTTCATTGAAAACAACAGAGTTGTTCAAAGTTTATACCAGTATAACTGAAGTAGAATCTGGCTATTTATTTAAAATGCAACCTGAGTGTATTTGTTTTGTAGGTAGTAGTGCAGAACCTTAAACCTTTAAATTATCTAGGGAAAAAAAAATATCACTGTTTAAATATCTCACATTATAGTAAACGTTCTTCAAGAAGCAGCTTCAATGCTAGGCTTAGACACACAAGAGCATATGATCATATTGCTAAACATAGTGAAAAAACCCATAAATAGCCACAAAAACACTGTGCTGTGGAAGTATTTTAATTCCAGACAAAATGTATTTCATGGAATAAACTTTTCTGCTATATTCAGAAGTGCTTCTAAAGACAATATCCATCAATACAAAATGAACGAAACATAAACCATAGTCTTCTTCATAAAAGGAGCTCTTTTCATCTATAGGCCCAGAACACGGTCAGGTTGCAATGGAAGCAGAAATGCTGCAGGATAAAATCCAACCCTTGCAGGTCTGCTCACGCTAAGATCTGTTTGTTGAGGCAAACACAGAATTTCTGTTTCCATGTGTAAACAAAGATGACTGTGTAAGAAGTATCAAATCAATGAACAAAAATTAGATTTGCATGATTATCATATGAGACAAACTTGCTTGGCCAGATCACAGCCAGAGCTTAAAGATGAACAAGTATTCAGACTGGCTTTAAGTGGCATCACCATCTGTACCTGCTTAACCTTTTAGTCTCCGACATCAGATTCATGTCCCTCAGATAACAAGCACTACATTAAAACAAAACTTTCCTGGGTCTGTGAGAAAAAACTTTTCTCAGTGCCAACCAGCTTTGCTCTGGTCAAAGCTGACTGAAACACTGTTTATTTCTTCTTAAAGAAGTGATCATGCAAAATGTGCTTGTATCTACATGCCTGCCCTCCTTCTAACCTAGGAAAGCATTGATATAGAGTAACATTTCAGAGGAAAATTTAGCATATGCTAATATTAGTGCTATATAACATGCTAAATTAATTACTGCGTCTAACAGAATTTGTTTAAAAAACCTGCTATTCTGATTATTGACTTGATCCTGCTCACCTTGCTTTTGGTGTTTATAATAGTGCACTAAAACAGCATGCTAAAATCGTGCACTACAGTAGTGCTTACTGGCAAGAGCAGTCCCACTACTGTTAATGTGAATCAGGAAAACTTGACGAATTAACTTGGCCAGAGCTTGAAATTCTAGTGCTGGATGCAAGAACCTTTCATCTAAAAAAAGCTGAAATACATGATAAGTCTGGAACAACACAAAAGGATGAAACAGCAACAATAGAATGTGCTGGTCCTCTGCAATTGCTGGTGTTGAATGCCGTCCTCTAAATTTCACCACACCTCTGACACAGCCAATTTATTTGAACTTTGAGAATGTCAGATTAAGTTTCACTTTAATTGCATAGAGCTGAATGTACATGCAACTACAATTCATTTTAACCATAACCTCACAAATACTGAATATGGAAATGTAATATTGTACATTACATTTGTTTCCTTTATCAGTTTAAAATTTCACATTTGGTCTCCAGTAGACTAGGAAAAAACCACTAAAAATATTTCTTAGACTATTCCTGAGCAATGTTTTAATGTACTGTAAAATACTCTAGTTTATTACTACATTTAATAATATTCTCACACTTCAAACTACATGTAAATCCATGCTTTGAAATTTTAGAAAGCTGAAGATGTGGTAGGCACAATGAAAGAATAGGAACAGCTAGGCATCTTCAAACCAAGATGAGATCAACAAGAGAAGTGCAATTGAACTATATACATAATGTACTCTTTAGTATTTGCTACTTTTTTCATTTTCTATCACAATGTGAAGGATCCACTTGTAAAATCTGGCCCATCAGACCTCCGCTCACTTCTCATGAACAGTTTACTGCCACTGGTGGCTGCGGATGAAGTTAATGCTGCTCAGTATCTCATTTTAAAATGAAAGTACCAAATACCCTCTAGAATTTCATGTTTAACAAGATCGTGTCCCCAGATGCTGTGGTTGATTTGAAATTGTAACAGATGAACCCACACTTGAATACTCACTGAACTATCCTCATATTCTCCTGTATCTCAGACACAAGACGAAGCAGAGGGTCCGAGTACAGGACCCAGTCCTGGTTGTACAATTGCTCTCTGTAGGGTATTGCCCCACGTCACTTCACTAAACCGTGCAACAAGAAGCCAAGCTAGCTGAAGTAGACTGGACCATGGGATAAGTAATAGTCATCTTGGGTGACTGAAAATAGGTATCTTTTCTATCAAAATATATCTTTACTTGAACTTACAATAGCCTTTAAATTCATCGCCTAAGAGTCTATTTTTTATGTTTTGAGACGCTACCAGTTCTGCAAATTAGGCCACAGAGTCTCTAGCCATACCCTCATTTTGCAGTAGTCATATATATCCATGTGCAATTTGAAATCTGGTCATTTCCTCTAAATGATAAAAAGCATCAAGGCTTACAAAACGAACTTCAAGGAAAGCTGGGTATAAAAATACGCATTCCATTTTCTTAATCTGGCACTAGTGAAGCTGTCTGCTCCCTAATAACTTTTTGTCTTAAAAAGAATCCTTTCTGCATTAAAATATTTCAAAACATTATCTCCATTCTTATTAAAAAAATCTAATTCATCAAAAAAATCTAATTCATCATCTGTGAAGAATTAGAGTTTGACTTTGCATAGATAAGCACGCTCCATTATTTTATAAAAACAGTCGAGCCCTTTTCCATCACAAAACACCACCATCAAACCTGTCTCACAAAATAGCTCATCTGTTCAGGAAAAGAGCACGGATCCTGTTCTCTCAAATACACCAAGGTGAGCATAAGAAACACCACAGACTTCAACTGGTGCAAATAGGAGGACATGTTATGATTATATATTTCTCTAAACTTTCATACGCTGTTAGTGTTATCTTCATTAAGCAATTGTAAATATTTTTGAGGAAAGACCAATGGAAGACACTGGCCTTCAGGGAAAAGATCTCCTGCTGGCCTTGCTGGCTTAAGATCAAAAGTATCGAAATGAACAGTGCTGACTTACAACCATGCATCAGGAACATATTTTCTCAGGATCTTCCTAAGAGGAAAACATGACCCTTCTGCATTGGCCAAATGCTTTCTAGCAGCCAAGAGGCATCAACATTTACTAACTAATTTTTCTTCATTTAAATTTGCGTGATGTTTGCTTCGTGCCATTTGTTTTTATTTTCCTGTCCCCTATTGGTTTTTTAGAAGGAACATAATTGTTGGCATTGCCATTTTTCTTTGGATTTGTACATGCATATGTTTTTAAGCCTTTGATGGGAGCAGCTGAACCATGCAATACTGGGGTTTGCTTAGGGGGTCTGATATTACCAACACTTTGAATTTTAGAACTGTTCTCAGAGGGCTGCATATTGAGAAGCTGTTGCTTTGCAGCTGGGGTTTTTTTCAGTTCATTCCTTACTTCACCAGACTGTCTCTGAGAAGACAGTGCACATCCCATTCTCTCAGAAAGTTTCAGGTGACCTGGATGAGAATATAACTGGCGACTTTCTTCACAGTATGAATCTCCCCTGGGACCTGAATAGCTTCTGGGCAGCTTTGTAACACTTTCTTGGGGAACCACGTGCTTGTTAAGCAAAGGGCTGAGCAATGCTTTGCCTTTGCCAGGGCTTTTTAGGGTACGGATGGAGCCGGGAGCAGTCTGTGGCCTGGCTTTGGCTGCCTTTCCTTTCTCATTCTGTACAGTCTGCATTTGCAGCCATTCCAGCTGCAAAAGGCGATCAATGTATTTCTCAAGAAACCCTGTTGGCTTTGGTCGAAATTCAGTTTTACCCTCTACATTAACAAAGATGGCCAGTTGCTTCAAGTCCCATGAGTTGAAAGGGGGTGGGAGGAAGTCGGGATAGTAATATTCTGATTCTTTAAAACCCGTATCAGGGACATGTTCCAAGCAAACTGGATCAATTTCTTCAGCTCTGAGAATGAGTTCTGGTGGTGTGCAGGGAGATGGGGGAATGGGAATCCTTTCTGAATCAGAGAGATCACTGGCACTATCATCTTCAGCATCTTCTTTAATAATTTGTACTGATTCAAAATCAAGAAACATTTCATCTACAGATGTTTCTTGCCATTTAGAAGAGCATGGACCAGCTTCAGCAACGTGCTCATCATGATTCTTTTCCAACTGTTCTTTTTTACTGCAATAAAAATGTTGCATTGGGACATCTTTAACCCTACAGAAGCTACCTTGTGTGCTGCCTTTTATGCTAGGAGGGATCTTGTGCAGAAAAGATTCATTTTGCCTTCTTTCTGGGAGGCTCCTCTTTGGTCCTTGTACTCTGTGCAGTGATGTGCAAACACTCGTGATCCTAAATAAAAAGAAAGATCATATCCCGTTAGAATTATTAATATCTTTGGAACAACAGTTTACAAAGGTCTTGCTACCTCCTTCAAGGACGTGAAGCTAAAATTGGCATGAAAACTTAGTAATGAGGTAAAATGAATATTTGCTGGCAGAGATAACACCACCTACTACTGATTTTTTTGTTTTGTTTTATTCTGAGTTTGCCTGAGAAATCACTAAGTAAGTTTCTATATTGATAACTTAAATTTATTGTCCTCATAAATGCTGAATTCTGGGACCAGTCAAGTCAAAGGCAAAACAGAGAAGCCGTGATTTCATCACAAGCATTTTATATACTATTTTTGAAATGTCTACAAATTAAACAGACAATCTTAACATAAAATTACCTTTTTGGCTGAGTATTGTCATCCAGCTGGTTTCTTCCCTTCTTAAAAATACTTGGTTGGTTACCATCTTGAGTGTCAGGAGAAGTCTGAAAAGATACACAAGTATGTGATGTTATTAGGAAGCTGACATAAACTAAGTACCCTTTTTCTGTAAAAAAAAAAAAAAAAAAAAAGAATGATTTACCTTTTCAGTGGCACTTGATACATTTTTGCCTAATCTCCCAGGAAAATATTTCACATGAGAAATTGGTTTATTTAGTCCTTTGGTGCTTTGATGGCTTTTTCCATTAGTGTAACTAGCAAGGATTAAACAGAGTATCACATATAAATAGCAACATATATGATAATCAGAATAGAAATACCATAAAAGTTTAGAGTGCAGTTCAGTTTAAAAAAAGAGAGAGAGTTAATTGCAACTATTCTTAGACTTAAAGTTCATCAGAACTATGCCATGGTCACTTTTTTTTATACTACTAATGCACTACTATATTTTTAATACTACTAATGCAGAAGTGAATAATTCAATCAGATGACATAATAATATAACTTAGCCCTTATATAGAATCCACTATCAGAGGATCCCAAAGTTACTTTGGGGATAATAAATAGTAAATATTAGAGACTACATATTTAACTGCTAATTTCTATAGTACCTGGTACATGGTCCTACTGCAATTTAGCAAAATTAAAGCACAACATGAAGGCCACTGCAAGCCCAATCTTGCTTGCCTTTCGCATTTGCATACTCTCAACAAAAATTTTAAAAATTTAAATTCCTATGAAGGTAAGGAGTGAAAGTGAGCAGGGAGCATACAATCTATTTTGATATTAATACAAACTATTTCACAACAAAGGCACAAACAAAATTCACCATTTCATGTTATACTGGGGTTGTGGAAATACTAGTAGGAGAAAAACTCATATGCAAGCAAAAGGAATGGTATTACTGATCTGGATAGCTTAGAACTAAAATATGTATTTCCTCAATTAAATCAGATACATTTCTGCGTAAGCACACAGAATCATTAAATCAGTGTATTCTGTAAGAATCAGAAAACAGTGTTTATTCTACAAACAAGAAATATTACTGATTTCAAAAAGGAAAGCTTTAAAATGTCACTAGAATAGGAATGAGCAAACTGTGCCCTCCCGGTCTAATCTGGTTTGACAGTAGTTCAGTTAATTTGTCAAACTGTACATCTTGTTCACAGTTTTTATGTCAGAATACTCAGATTTTGGTTTAAAAAACTTCACTTTAAAAAATTTCACCAATTCAGGAGCTTATAAAAGAATAAGTCCTGTGCCTCTAGCATTGATGCAGTCACCTCTGTCACTTTGTGACCTGCACGACCATACTGCACAATCATTTCTGTTGCTGTGCATCAGAGGAGAGGATGAGAATCTGAACAGTACAGCCATGCACTTATTAGCTAATCTACAGTATTTAGAGATTTCTGTAACTAGAAAGAGAGAAAATAATTTCCTTACTTTACCATTCCTTTGTGGTTTTCATTGATTTGGCTTTCCTTTTTCTGTGTCTCTCTGTGCAGTAATAAGGGATATTCTTGAATGCCTGGTCCCATTATTACTCTTTTTAAAGGGCATCTGCACCTTTATTTTTACATAATCTTCAAACGACTCCAGTCTTTTGGGTTCGTAAGACACAGCATATCAAACGCAAACATCACCATGTCCTAGGGATGCAGTAAACAAACACCATGCCATTCCTCCCAATGTGATTTATTTTTAAAGCAGTAAGATAAACATAATCAACTACCAAACAGTACTGGAAAACACTGTCCCCTCCCCCAGTGCCCGCTTAATGGGAACCAGCATCATTCGCCTTACCGTTGCCGGTCCATGCCGAGCCACCATCGCCCGGTACCAAGAGGAGAGCCGGGCAGCGAGGACAGCCCTGCTCCCCGTCCGGCGGCACGGCGGGCCAAGGCCAGCCCGGGGGCACAGGGGCACAGCCCAGCCCTCAGCGCCGGCACCGCACCGGTACTGGGGCAGGCTGGCCTGGCCACCCCAAAAACCACCGAGGTCTTGCCGGGAGGTCTACAAGCCCGTCCCTGAAGGAGTGTTGGTGAAATACAGGAAAATGTCTGGAGGTACAGCTGCGTTAGAAGAGCTACTTTTCATTGTGTAACGTGCTCCTCATCATTCCGTTCCTCCTGCGCAGCGTTACATGCATCGCCTGGAGCTGAGTATCGCAGTCAAATGGTGGTGGGTGTTTCTGCTCTTAATTTAACCAGAACAGATGATCAGCCGCCCGCGTTCTGTGCGTGTCGAGTTGTCCTTTTTGTGTCAGAAAATGTGCTCTTCCTATATTCATATATGCAAATTTTGTACCAAATACTTAATTTTTTCCTTCCTCCAAACCCGATCTCTCAGTACTCACAAGTACCTACTAAAAATACTCAGAGCAGCATCTGCAGCGTTCTCTTATTTTCCAGGAACTGCGTTCCCGTCGCGGGGCCGCACGGATACGATCTGCAGAAGGGGGCAGAGGACTAGGGCCAAAGAACCTCTCCTCACCCACCTTTAGTTTTGTTGCAGTGATATTTATATATTTACGTTGATATTCACGGCCGTATCTATGTATTGACCCACTCCAATTCCTTAACCGCTCCCCCGCTCCCCGCCGGCGGAGGGCGCAGGGTGCCCATCCCAGCGCCCCTCGGGCCCCGCTCCCTCACGGCACGCACCGGCCATTCCCGCCTGACGCCAGGACTGGCGGACAGCTCGTTCATTAACCGACCGCCTCAACGCATTTTCGGCCGGCCCCTCCGGTCCTCCGCCCCTCGGCCCCGCCAGCACC
>VYXH01003085.1:215133-238526 GCA_013397275.1 Burhinus bistriatus
AGCTCGGGCTCCCTCCCGCCCGACAGCCTCCAGGCCTTCCCCAGCCCCGGCAGCTCTCGCGAGTCGCCCAGCATCCAGTGTGACAGCCTGGAGTGTCCCTGCTGCTGCGGGAGCGTGGGCTCGGTGGGCGCCTGCGAGGACAGCCTGCAGCCCCCCCTCACCGCCTGTAACGGCCGCGGGGCGCACCGCGGCAACCCCCGGGCATCCAGTGACCTCTCCGACAGCCTGGAGTCCTCCCCTGCCCAGCACGACAGCCTCCAGTCGGTCTCCAGCCTGCGGGAGAGCTTCAGGTCCTCCAGCGTCAAGGGTGACAGCCTTGAGTCCCTTTCCAGCCTGAGCAACGGGTCCACCGGCCAGCACAGCGACCTCGAGTTTTCCAGCCAGTGAGACTGCTGTCATCTCCCCACACAACGCACTAGCCTCTGGTTCACTTCCAGCTGCTGCCAGAGCGTCCAGGTTTCTGCCCTTCATTCAGCAGGCGACGTTGTTCCAGTTGATTGTTGCTGCATCCAGTGCAATAACCTGGAATACTGCCTGTGGCTGCCATTCCCAAGTTACATCCTTCAGAGAGGCAGTGCTCATTATTGCCTGCACTGTTAACGCTGATTTTTTGTCATCCATTAAGAATGGAGGTACGTGGTCCTCGGAGGAACCCCAGCTACCTCTCTGACCTCTATCAGAACATGTTACGGGCTGAAGAAGCACCGGGACGCGGGCAGCAGCAGCCCCCAGCAGTCCATACAAGTACCAGCATGACTCTTCGGAGCAGTACCCCAGCCAAGGGGGACCCACAGCCAAATAAGCTTCAGAGCAGCACTTCCTCCAGCTGTGATCCGGCATTACGGCCTATCATACGCCGCCGAGCAAGATCTTTGCCTACATCGCCCACAAGAAGGAAGTGGACAGCAGTGCAGTGTCAAGTTCCTGGATGCCAGAGTCGCATGAACCGGGTGAGATTTGCTGATGCTTTGGGCTTGGAGCTCACTGAAGTGAAAGTCTTCCAGACTGGGGAGGATCCATCGATCCCCTTGCACGTCCTTTCCAGGCTCTCCATAAACTCAGACCTCTGGTACAGCAGCTCAGACTTGGAGTTTACCATGCAGTGCTTGGTCCCTGACTTCCAGCAGCCTGCAGACTGTATGGATTTCTCCTCCCGACTTCAGGAGCAGCAGGTGTGTCTTGAACGAGTGACCAGCTCTGATTTGGGGCTCAGTGGCACCATCCAGGTTCGCAATGTTGCTTTTGAGAAGCAGGTATCTGTCCGATACACCTTCAACCAGTGGAAAAGCCTCCATGAAGTGTGCGCTCGTTGGCACAGCAGCATCCCTGAGAAAAACGGGCAGGGTCAGGTTGATGTTTTCACTTTCTTTCTCCCTGTGCCTCCTTTCCTCCTTCAGCTGTGCTCTGTAGTCCAGTTTGCAGCAAGATACCAAGTCAACGGCTGGGAGTATTGGGATAACAACAGAGGCAAAAACTACAGTCTTACCTGCCGGACTCACCCCCTAAAGATGCCTAGAGAATGTGAGGAGAGCTGGATCCACTTCATCTGAATGAAGAAAGTGGATGCAGAGCAGCTTGTCAGTAGTCTCGGTGGCAGTCTCGTCCTTGGCCTGGCTCTCTGCTCCTATGGCAACAGTCTCCTTTTTGAAACCTGCCAAACCTGGCAAAGCGTTGCAGGGCAGGGATGTAGCTAAGGTCCCGTACAAACTGTTCTAAACCTCTCAGAAAGTAAAAAGGGCCAAAATGTGTATTGAGTTACATCCGTTGAAAGCCCGTGTGATTTCATAGTGTATGAATCGGTGCAGAGTGATTCCAAGGGGTGCTCTCAGGCTACCAGAGAGCAAAACAACCCACTTCATGTTGCTATTAATATTCTAGGTTGCATAGAATATTTCTAACTGATCTGTTTTACCATTTTGTACTGTCTGTTTTCTAAATGGGCAGTGTGGCTTTACTGGTTTTGTTTCTAATTATCTCACTAAGTCTGGGCACTATTCCATCTATGCATAATTTGGGTGGCAGACACTGTAGGGAAGTACTTGTATTTATATATATATAATTAAGACTGTAACCATGTTAAGTGTTTCTGTTAATATTTGGGTTGGAAATTAAATGTTATTAGGAGCAAAACATACATGAAAATGTCCCATCAGCCCCTGTTTCCCTGGGGGGNCTGGGGGGGGGGGAAGTTGCCTTTTCTTATCTCCAGTATTTGCTGTAGGCAGCAGGAATGATTCTTACCAAAGTTTGTGTAAGGAAGATCTTGGGAAGTTCTCATCTTCTTCAGGTGATGCACTGGTAGGCTTTTTCTCTAAGTGGTGGTACAGGAATTGTCCTTTCCTTGGCACTTGTTTTTACTAAGGGAAACGAGCAATTTTGCACTTACGTTGCAATTACAGTTGAAGATCTCAAAGCACTATATGAATGCTAATGATCTTACACTGTTACCCGAAACAGGTAATTTATAAATCAAGAAATGGATATGAGTGAGAGAGATATATATAAAGACAATACAGGGGGCTGGTTACAGAGCTTTGGAGTAGTACACTAGAACCCGAAAACCTGGCTCCCTGTTCCCCAGCGTCCCAGTACTACTGCAGTAGTACCTTTGCAACACAAAGTGGGAACTTCAAAGCAAAATTAAGATCTTACTGGCAAATTGATACTTACATGGACCCTTAAACAGAATCCCTTCTGCAGCAGGGCGAGCACAGTAACACTGTTACACACACTCTTCCCATGCCTCTTGCTCTGCCACTTTTGGTCTGTGGTTTCCGTGTGGTTTAAGATTGGCGACAGGCTTAAATCTAGTAAGTGAAAGATTGTCCATGATTTTTTTTTTACGTATTCATCACTGCATGCAAAGTTTAGCTTTATGCATGTAGCATAAATTTTCAAAACGAGCTGGCTGGATGTATTAGAAGAGCTGCTTTTTAGGAGGATTATGCTATGAAAATCAGACCACTTATTCAGGCATCTTATTTTGGATTGCTGCTTATTCATCAAAATCACAAGTTGTTTTTAAAATCACAGTTGTAAGCAACCCACAGCCAAGTATATATTAGTCCAAAAAGTCTACTGAGTAATTCTGGAAGTGCAGAAACCTGAAGAAAATTCATGTGTCTGGCAACTTAATGTTACTGCTTAGTTTTGATACCCAGTTAGCAGGGCTAGGATTTCAAGCGAAGAAGCTGCCCGGTTCCATTAGTCTTTGGCTTTCAAAGGAACCGAAGTCATGAATGATATTCTATGAGCTGCTGAGCAGCTCTTGCAGAATACTGAGAAAAAAATCCTATTTGAAACCATTGAAATTTAACTTTGTATTGGAGCACTGTGAGGTTGAACATTTAAGTTGAAATTGTTTTGAAGAGGAGGAAGTGAGCCTGAGGTGCAGTTGCCAACTACAGAGAGGAAAGAGGGAAAGAGTGCTGCCTGCTTTCAATCCACCTGTGTTGTTTTCTGTATGTGGATTAGAGAAGTCACCATTACCAATCTGGCAGCAACTCTTGTCTCCTAGGAAAATCAATGCAGTGAAATGGAAGTCTAGTCTTCCTTATATGGCACAAAAAATGAGAGCTGTGTAAGAAGGGGTGCTATCTAATTGTAAGGTTTTTTTGCCTCCTATGGTGGGCTTCATATGACTAAATGACACGTGATGATATAGGACATAACATATCTGAACCAGTCAACCTATGCTCTTCATAGTCAATGGAGATGTTTTCACTATAGTTAGCAAATTACCTGTGGTGTGACAAACTGTGTCATCTCTGCTGAGTGCAGGCAGAACACTGCGGGACTAGTTCTGCCATACTGCAATTCTCAGCATTAGTGCCCGTTGCGCCAAATTGTGCCAGAGTTTGTAGATGTCAAGCTAGATGAGCAGAAATACGCCTTCAGTGACTGCAGAAGAATCTTTCTTCGCATAAATTGAAATTGCGTATTTGGTGAAACTCGCACTCTCTAAGGAATTACACTAAAGTTTATTCAGTATTGCTGAAGTCCATAGAAGTGGCATTTTATGTACTTGTCATTGAAGTAAGAAGAAAACGGATGCATGCACAGAAGCACTTGTGCTGAATAAAAGGCACTGTTTTAAAGTATTGCTTCCCCCCCTTTCCCCCTCCCTCCCAAATTTCTGCATTTCTTCTGTCAGCAAAAACACTGAATTGCCTCTCAGCACACCATTAAAAATCCCTCTCTTATGAGACTGGTGTTTGACACCAGTTTACAGTGCAATACTTGGCTTACTGGCAGAAGGATGCTGTTACCATCCTCTGGGAGAGACTCAAGTGCTAGCAAATGTCAGATCTGAGTGTTATTGCAGGCAGGGACACATGACGTAAAGCTGAGGCTGTCAGTTTAAAGGTTAATGTCATGTATATAACAGTGTCAGAGAAATGAGAAATGAATGTCAGTAATATGAGTTTGGCTTGTATTGTCTTCCTTCTGCAACCTCTCAGGGTAATTGCATGTGCAATATCTTGAATACTAAAGTATTATTCCAAGTTTGCCCTTTCTCTCTTTGCTTGTCTTGCAATGCTGGAGAAGAATTGACAGTACCTGTTACTAAACCAGTTGT
Organism: Burhinus bistriatus; assembly: GCA_013397275.1. NCBI lineage: Eukaryota > Metazoa > Chordata > Aves > Charadriiformes > Burhinidae > Burhinus > Burhinus bistriatus. The sequence continues at coordinate 219,713 of VYXH01003085.1, forward strand.
CTGGCATTGGTGACTGGGAGCTGAGCAGGCCTACGTGATAGCGGAACTGAGAGTGATCTCTGGGTTAAGGTATTAAACATTCACACATAAGTACTGGCACCTGTTGCATGGAAGATGAAATTTGCATTTATGTTTTCCTGTCACACTCAGTAGTGAACATCAAAAGGATTTTAGTTGACAAAAAGGGGATTAAGCCATTGAGTAGTGGTAATATGCACCTGTCGTGAAGGTAAACATGTCCACCTTTATAAATTCTCAGGACAACTTGACTGCTTGCACTGTGTTCAAGTTGAGCACTTCCCTTATAATGAAGATTTTGTAAAAGTGAATTCTTCACAAGGGTTATTGCCATATAATGCACTTTTAAAAACCTGTATTTATTGTAGTCATACAATAAATTAATGTCTAGTAGTCCACATTTTAAGGTTCTTTCAAGCATGTTTTTTAAAGAAACATATGGAATCCATGTAAATGAAAGGGGGTGTCTTTCCTGATTAAACATCTTGCCCCGAATAAAGTACATTACACTATATATCAATAAAGCACATATGCTAGACAAAAGGTCATTTAGTTTTAGTGGAGAGTTGTACAATTGCAAAGTGCTTAATTCAGTTTAAAAAAAATAAAACTATGGCTATTGTAACACAAAAGATTGTAATAAAAACTTTTCACAATTTTATGTTGTTTTTGTCAAATGGTACTCCTGTCAACAGTTAAGAAAACTCATGAGGCAACTTAGTGCTGAGTTGTCACTTACAGAGCAACATGCTCAGAAATGTAAGGTGGGTTCGAGTTGCCAAAAAATGAGCAGCACTTGATAAAAATAGTGATTGCTCTGTATAGCTGCAAAAATGACCAGACTGCCACTTCTTACATGGAATTTGCTGTCGTTTCACCCAAGTTCTGTGCATGCAGCACCTGCAGGATTAAGAAGTAATGTTGGAAAAAGGCACACTGCCAGTTGATTCTAATGTGGTTTCATGGAAAAGAAGAGAAAGGGGTTTTCTTCTAATAGCACTTTACAAAGCTGTGCTAGACTGTACTTAACATGTTAATTTCTGAGCCTCACAGTTGTGTTATTCTTTCTTCCATTTGTTCTTTCAGTTCATTCCTGCAGTCTTTCCTCTCAAACCGTGTTCTTTTCACTCACAGGTTTCTTGAAAGTATATTTACATAGGGTATGTTAAGAGAGCGTCCATCTCTACAGTAACTGATTTATCCTCCACCTCCATCAGTGCCAAGCATTTACTTGATACAGTTCAAGATATGAATAATCTGTTGCCAGATTTCTTCTAAAGCAAAATGGAGACCTTTAACTAGAAGACATAATTAATAAAGACACATATTACCGGTTCCTTTTTAATCAGTGTTAATAACTTCAACACTGCATTGTCAAAGTTGCTTGGGGAAAAGATGATTATTGCAAATCACAATTTAAATACATGGGAGTATCTATATTACGCTATGTTGTTTAAGAATGTCAATGTCACTTTTTATCACAAAGTATACAGATTATGTGTTATATGCGTGTAGGTGCATAAAGCAGGGTGCTTTTAGAAAGCATGGTATTATAATATCTTGTCTTTATGACTCATTTTTCCGTTTTCCTATACTACTGATCTGAATCAGAACTAGCAGTACCACCTTAGTTGTCATAACTTTACCCACTGAAATGGAGTATTAAGCATCACCTAGAAATAAATATGGCAACCACAGTGTAGACTAACCAGGAGACCAGCAAAGGATAAAGATAGTGGTCTTTGATTTTAACATATCACTTGAAAACAATGTGAATTTGTTTTACCCTGGCGGGTGGGGGGTGTGTGGGGATGTGTGTAAGAGTATTTAAGAGAAGGACTGGCTTTTGCTGTGAACATCCAACCATCAGGTTTATCTTACAGGTATTTAGTGATATTTTTACATATAGTTTCAAATTCATAGTTTCTTTGTATTTATCTTACAAAGAAAAAACAAATTCCAACTTGTAATATGCTAACAGTCAATTGTAACTATGGTACTTAATTTAGTGTATCATCAGTGCTCAATACAATGTCGTATGTACTTTACAGCATTGCCTGGTAAAGACACGAAACGGCGAGTCTAAATGATTAGTCATTTGTCAACATGAGTCTAATGTTAGTACTGACTTCTTTCCTGATTTGGCTTTCTCCTTATGATCTCAGATCTGCAGCTATTTCAGCTGACACTTGGTATTAAAACTGTTGGCATCGACGCTTCTGAACCTTCTCAGTTCTACATACAACGGCAGCTGCGCCAAAGATTGGTTATATTGACCGGTACAATGTCTTCCAGTACTTGTAATGAAGGTATATATTTCTGTGACTGCAGTGGAGAAAGGGTCCCTGTACATAGCGCTACCCTACCCTAAACACAGTTTTGCTTCCATTGCTTCTGAAATTTTTAAGCATAGTTGCCATATCTGTGGCCCAAATAATTTCGCTGCTTGTTCCAGACTGTTTAATGCGTAACTTGATGAAAATTCTGCTTTCTGTTGACCTCCCTTCTGCTAACCAAACAAAACAGACATCAGAGAATGAGAAATGACTGTACAGTAGCCTCCCAGTCACCTCAGCCTGGTGAGGAGGGAAAGTGTGGGATCCACTTCTCCTGTACTTTATGGCTCGCTTTTCTTTTGCTATGGATTATGAGTAAGGCTGTTCTTCACAAGATCTGAAAATCTGTGGACAGTCTAAGCCTGCCTGTATGCTAATGTGACTGGTAAGGGAAAGTATCAAATGCAAATTGGCTTTAATTACCTCTGCATCATATGATGAAAGCAGAGTTCAGAATTCAGTCTTCATACAAAACTTCCGATGCTCCAAGTTCCTCCTGCAAAGTTTCGTCCCCAGCAGGTTTCCCCCTAGGCTGTACCACAGCTCTGCCCCAGCTCGCCCCCGCCCTCCCACAGGGCACCCGGCAGGGACGTGGCGGTGGGCTCGGGGCACCCAGCCCCCAGCTGCGCACCCTCCGCGGCACGCTCGGCACCGCTGGCGGGGCACCCCTCTCCTCACACCGCCCCTCACGTTCCGCTGTTACAGTCACAGCCGGCCGTATTTTCAATACTTTCTGTACAGCTTTTTTTGCCTTTTATAGCATCGTTTTCTTTCTTATTTTAGGTAGTCTGTGGTGTTAGTTTGCCGTGAAGCCCCGCTCCCTTGCAGACGTACCTGCGCCAGAGCTGTCCCTCGGCGAGTGCAAGGTTTAGATTGGATATTAGGAAAAAATTTCTTCACCAAAAGGGTGGTCGAGCATTGGAACGGGCTGCCCAGGGCAGCGGTGGAGTCACCATCCCTGGAGGTATTTAACAGACGGGCAGACACGGTGCTGAGGGACAGGGGTCAGTGGTGGTTTTGGCAGTGTTAGGTTGATGGTTGGACTCGATGATCTTAAAGGTCCTTTCCAACCTAGGTGATTCTATGATTCTATCTACAATTGCTGCGGGTTTATCTGACGTGAAAGGCGATTCTTCTCCTGCGTGCTCCGCTATTGCTGCTAATTCTAGGTATGCACGGAGATGCTTCCCGGTACTCCACTGGAACACGCGAGATTCGGCCTAAATTTTAGCCCTGTATCCCTGAGGCAGCTCGGGGAGAGCTGGCGGCCTGAGGCGCGCCGCGGCACCGCCGGGGCAAAGCGCCGCCTCCTCCGCGGCGGCTGAGGGAGACCCCGTCAGGTGCGGAGGCAGCAGAAACCGCGGCCCGCGCCTGCCTCACGGTAAGGAAAAACCCTCCTCCCGCCCCGCGTCTCCGACGGCGATTGGCCCGCGTGGCGCCCTCGCCGGTAGTGATTGGCTGGAGACTACCGGTGCTGGGAGTGATTGGCCGGCGGGAAGTGGCGCTTTTTCTGTGCCCCGGCGGTGAGGTGAGGGGCGCCATGCTGTGGGGTGTTTCTCTGCCGCCCCGCGGCCTGATACTCTCCTGGCGGGGCGCGCCTCGCTGCTGAGGAGGCCGGGGGCACTACGGGACGTGTTCCTCTCAGTAACAAAGCTCTTGGGGGAGATGCCAGCGGCTTCCTGTGTTTCGAGGGCGGAATTCACACTCCCTCGTGGAGAAGGAGGCACCTGGAAGGGGTTTATATTTTCTTCTCTGGCTTGTCTGACTAGGCAGGAGGCGAGAGACCTGTGAGGTGATAGCAAAGGCTTCGGTGTAAGCTGCTGCGTTCTTGTGTTGGAAAAAGTAATAAAAAACCCACCCTGTATTTGTTATTTCCATACTACTTAGGAGTACGGAAATGACTAGTGTGTGTTTCTAGTTGTTTGTTCTACAGAAGTCGTTCCCTATTTTTAATCCTTATTTCCCTTTGTCTAATTCTATGTAATTTTTGGCATGAGGAGACTAAAACTGCATGTGGTAGATTGGTCAATGTAGATTAATTTATACAAGGTATGAAAAAGTTTGTGGGTTTTTTTTACATGTTAACTCAAAATACTTTTGTCTGCTCTTGAATTTTAAGACAATGTTTTCAGAAAACTATAATTTTGAGTTCTTGGTTTTTGGTGGTAATAGTCATCTCTGAGCTCGTCACTGTATGCATAATTAAGAAGGCTTTTTCCCTTTATGCATTTATCACATTTTTCTTACATGATTTAATCTACCGTTTTATAGCGAGGCCCTTCTGAAGTTCTGCTATCGACCTGCCTATTCTGAATAACCTGGTGTTGATGGTACAATTGGCCATCTTCATGCTCTTTTCTCTGTATTGAGAGTCCGCTGCAGGGCCTTCTGTTGCCAAACTTGATCCTTTCTTCTACTCTTATTTTAAGCAATTGTTTATCCATTTAAGGATATTTCCTTATATCCCCAGTTAATTTAATTTCTTAAATAGTATTTATACTACTGACAAATTTTGGCATTTGTAATGTGTTTTGACTGATTATGGATGTGTTTGCAAAACCTATTGGAAGTCTATGTCAGTGAATTGTATTTTGATCAAGTGATGATTGTTCCCTTCTTACGCAGCTGAGTAGATGACTTGCAAAAATGGCAGCCAGGAATGAGATGCAGGTATGTGCTTATAGACCGCAATATGACTATTGATTGCTTTAATTACTAGCTTAAAGCAGTAATCCTGGTATGTAATGACAAGTAAAATTGGCAGTGTGGCAAAGAATGTGGTAGGAAAAAATTTTCCTTTGACATAGGTTAGTGCTAAGTAGCTGGGTAGAAAGCAAGAGGAATTGGAAATTGTAATTAATGAAAGTAAATCATATGCGTTTGACACATGAATCAGGTGGAATGAGAGTTCAGATCACAATATTGAAATCTGGTTATAACTGTTCTAGAAAGAACAGTGGCAAAATAGTTGAGGAAGGCAGTAGTCATGAAATATATTAATATATTTTAAAGTCACTAATAGATAACTTAAAAATGCAAAATATTAAATGTACTAAGGAAGGGGTATTGGCACAGTGAGCACCTGTGTAAGCATTTATTTGTAATATGAGGAAAGAAAAAACATTCAGTTAAGGAAGACTGGCAAATAATTAAAAACTCAGTGAATAAGTATTGGCATGATTGATGTGTTGTTCTTTAGGTTTTACATTTAGTGATTTTTATGATTCAGAATATTTGCTTAGAATGTCGCAGATGATTGTGTAAAACCTATGTTAAATCTTGTTAAATCATCATCATTGTGAAGCATATAGTAATACAGTTGCTCTGTTGTCTTTTATTGTTGACAGTTTGAAAAGTTAATTGATGAAGCCACAAGAAAAAAAGATTTCCAATTATTAGAACAATTCCTGGCAACAGAAGGCTCTGAAAATGTCTCTTACAAATGCAGCAAACAGATTGTCAACAAATTAGACAAGCTTCTGTGTCAGGTAATGTGATTGTTACATCAGAATCATGTATACTGTCATTGTAATAGCCTGAGAAAGATTCTCACCCCCCACTCCCCCCATTTGGCTTGCTTTACATCAGCAGTTGATTTGAAAAACTGAAATAAAATTTAAGAATGAAATTTCCATTTCAAGTTGCAATTAAGGTGGCTTTTGAGAACAAAATCATATCTGGTTAGTTAAATACAGGTTCTTCTAGAAATGTATGCTAAAGCTTTTGTTATAATTTCAATTTCAGGAACTTGACAAACAAGAAGTCAAAAGCAGTTCCACTTTGCTAAATTCTATTCAGAAATATGGGGAAAAAATCAGCATAGCAGGAGAAGATGGGCTCCCAGCAATGATAAAACACGGTCTTATTGGGAGGATAAGTATAACCATAAAACATAAGTGAACTTCTTTTAAAAAAAAAATAAATAAATTTAAAAAAATCATGCCTAAGTAAGGCTTCAGTGCTGAACAGCTTAGTATTCGATTTGTATTCCGATTGTTTCGGAATTAAGAATGTCTTATAACTTTGCGACAAACATTATTCAGAGCTAAATATTTTTGACAAGCAACTACTTTTAAAGAAAGTTAATGGCAATGTCAGATGAGTTACTCAATTGCCTTCTCAACTGCTTTAAAAAAAAAAAAATGTGATAACTTCATACTTATATTCACACCTACAACCACACTTCATTCAGCCATTATCTATTTTCAGCTGTTTTGTCTGTGATGGCAGTTGTAAAAGTAGATCTCTAGTTTCTGTGTTAGAAAGTCAGCTATAGAAATTATTTACATTAGTTTGAAATCACCTACGTTTGTTTAGTGTGAGTGAAAAATTTTAGTGTTGAGGCTAAAGTATGGTCAGCAGACTAGTAACATTGCTGTTTTAATCTTTGTACAGTTTGCAAAACTTTACTTAAGTATAATACATGCTATTTTCCTTTTTCATGCTATTAAAATAGATTTATTTTCCCTTTACATGGTTAATTGGTTTGAAAAGGTAAAAGGAATTTTGGTCCTCAGAGGAAATGAAAAGAATGAAATGCTCACAAGTCTGGCTGAAGATTTCTTCAACATATTGCTGGTAAAGACATATTAATAATAAAATACATTCTATGTATTTGTCAAAATAATAATTATTTAGTTGTTGAGATAGTTTAGCAACAAAAAGACTTTCAAATGTGTTTGTATTTAATACTCTTCTAAAGTTAATATTACAATGATTTCTGAAATAGGTCATAAGTCTTTTTGTGTAAATAGTTTGCCTGTATTCATACTCGTTTTCTGCTCATGATTAGCATCATGAAATAAAATTTTAAAAAACTGAAAATGGAAATGTTCGATGAACAAAAAAAAAATTAATCTTGGTCTAATTTTGATTACATAAATTACCCAGGATCCCAAGTTCATAAGATCTGTGAGTTTTCTTCTGTTCATACAAATTTTTGTCTTTGGGGAAATAATTTACATAAATTTAACTGAAATATAATTTTGGGACACCACAGTTGGTATTAGAAGTCATCTCATATTCTTCATTAAAGATGAAATAATTTTAAAATCTTAAATGCTTTTTGATTACTTGCTTTAGGTGCATGTTACCTGATTTTTATGCTATAATATTTACAGTTTCAAAATTATGTGTTTTGGTTTTTTTATTGTAGGCTATATGTGATAGCAGACCTGAAGGTGAGCTTAAAAAAAGTATACACTAGATATGATAGTTAAAGTGTTCTGAAAGAGACATTTTAAAGTTATCAGTGTTAAAATAACTCTTACTATTTGTGGAGCCGTCTTGAGGCAAGGTAGTTCTGAGAAGAACACGTATAATGAGGGTGGTAAAAAGTTTCTCGATCTAATGTAAATATACCACCAGATGTATATGCTTCAGCTAATAAGCTGTAACAGAAGAAGGCTTATCCTCAAGAGGGCTGCTCTGTGCATAAAGCACCACGTTTCTCATTCACATGAAAAAAGCTTGAATGTCAATTGTAACTTTGTTAAATTTGAGCTTTCTCTACTGACAGATTTCCTTGTAACTTGCTGATGTCAGTAATAAAAAAGCAGGATAGTTTCCTCAGAGGTAGCAGCTGAACAGAGTTTTTCCTAAGCGTTGCTTCTAAGCTACTGTCATAGCTCAGCATAGCACACTAGTTCTCTATTGACCTTCTTATCATGAATATCACGCTGCTCTTACCTTTCAGTAGGCAGAAAGTCATTACAGACCATTACGCTGTCACGATCAAAATGAAAGCTTTGTTTCCTTGTCCCTGGGAGGATAAATTCCAGGGTCTGCATTATATCTTGGAGAGCTAAGTTATAGAATTGATCTGATCATATTTTTAAAATAATGATCTTGTGCCAAGGGGACTTACGCAGTGATGCACAGGAATAGAAACATCGTAAGGAGCCATATTTCCTGTAAATTGAAGTAACTATTCTGTCTTAAAATTAACCATGAATCTTAAGGTGTCTATTTTTAAATATCAGTAATCCTATATGGAAAGGAAGAGATCCTATATTTCTAAATTAAAATGAATCTTTTTCCAAATGCTGATGTGCACCCTAATACGCTCTTGATAACTTTTTTTTTTTCTGTTCATTAGGTAAAATGCAAATACTAGAAAACTTTGTTCTGAGAACATGTACCCTCATCGCTGATGTAAGAATTAGTATTTATGTTCAGCAGGAGGTAAACATTATTCTTTCTAAGCAACAGTTTTCTGGTTAGCGTTTTAACAGAGTTTGGGAAGATAGCAATTTAACTGTACAGATGCTACAAAAAAAGAAACTATTGTAGTTCTGTAGCATCAGAAGGATGATTTAATGTTTCTCTGGGAATGTTTGTTGTCATTTCTATGTTGGGGGTTGGGTTTTTTCAGATTACTGACCTATAATTTTTGGTTTTGACAGTAAATTACAAAACAGCAGTATTAAGATTCTGATGAGAAAACTGTATAAAAGTGTAGGAAATAATATACTCTTTTACAACTGCTATAAATAGGAATAAGATTGTTGGTTGTAAATTCTTTGGATACTTGCAGGAAATTTGTATACCTTCTAGTATACTGCAAATTTCTCCTATTTATTTTAGTAATCTCAAGATGTCAGGTGTTTTTTCCTCTCTAAAGAAAGGGAAAGTTACAAAAAGAGTCTTCTGTAAAAGCTACATCCTCAAAAGAAAGCCTTTTTAATGCAAATTTAAGGTATAATTTAGCTCAGCAGTTGACTGCAGATAGAACTCTAGCTTTCAAAGTATTTTTTCTATATTTAAACCTACAAATAAGAAACGATCCTTTAACAACTGATGTTCACATTAAAGCTAATGTAATTTATTGAAATTGAGATAGTGTTATTAAGATAAATACTGTTTAAGGTCAGATAGAAGTCACTGTCTTTTCTTGTTTTGCAGTTATTTAAGCATGTTATTTTCTTTGGTGATATGAAATATATTATAAGGGCCCAAAATAAGAATAACTTTAACAACTTATTTTGTATTTAATCTTACTCCCTTTTTCCCACTCTTCTTAGGTGGTAAGAAAGCTTAATTTAATCCTTGACAACATGCCTCGAGATGCCAGGAAAAAGATATTTTCTACGAAGGAAATGTTGCTTGCCATGTAAATAATGTTCAGTATAATTTTTATATCATTACATCATTCACATAGCGGGGAAGGCAATTTTTACTAAAGCTGTTTATCATGTGTGTAGATTGGTCCCTGTTTAATTCACTTTTGCATTTGCTATTGTGTTGCCAGGGGTAGTGGCTGTGGGCAAGTATTCTCATGGGTTATTCTCCGTTACAAGCCTAAATTTACCTCTTTCCTCATCTGGGTTAGGCTTCTCGTCCCAATTGTCTTAAAATAATTAAACTCGTATTTGTAAGAATGTGTGTAAAGCACAGTGAATCAGTTACTGGAAGAAACACGGTGTTCGGCATTGGTAATTTTTTTTTTTACAGTATTTCAAAAACCAAATAGAATAAAAATTATATATATGAGGTGATTCACTTCCCCAGTACTACTTTCAGATGTATATCCTTAGCATAACAGAATTACCCCTTTGAAGTCTAATAGTTCAGTGGAATCAGGGTTTTGTGTCATATGTTGAAAGCTTGTCATTAACTAAACTTTTCTCCTGTGTTTTGTGTTGCTGTCATATTTTGCTGAAACATTACTTTGTTTGGCAGGAGTGACATGGGGAGGAGGATTTTGGATGCTGGAGGTGAGCATGGGACTTAATAAACAATTTAGTATTGAGCTTCTTAAAAATTACACGCAGAACAATTAAAAATCCAGAGAAGACATTTAGATGCTGCAGAATGTTGCAATTACAGTCCTCTGAAAAATACAAATACTGCATGAAAACGATCTGCAAACTGGAATGTTTCAGATGTATGCAACGTATGCCTAGGTCTTTGAAGTTTTCAGCCATTTTCTTCTTTAGAATGTAAGTTTTAAAATAGCAAAAGCTCCTAAGGAAGTCAGTCTTTGAGGAAAGTGAACTGCTAGCCATGTTTAGTAGTACTATAACTTCTCTCGGGGAGCACTTTGGTATCCAGCAATTTCCTGGTTCAGACAACTGAAAGCTGAAAACTCCTTATCTCTTGCTTATATGACTAGTGTTGCTCTGACATTCCTTGAAAGTTTGGTTGAAATTTCACTTTGAAACATGAGTTGTTTAGTCATCCTTATTCCCTTAGTTCTTTATCTATTTATCCTTTATGGGTTACGTATTGGGTTATAATGTGGTACCTAATTTGAAACATTCAACACTGCTTATACCAGTTTCCCACATAATAATATCTTTTTCACATCAGTAGTATCTTTAAAACTACTATTCCTGTAAAATGTTTTGTGCTGTAGACTATGACCTGCAAGTAGCCATAACGGAAGCTTTGTGCAGAATGATATCGGAGAGACAAAGAGGAGAACTGGCATGCCAGTGGTTTTCCATGGAGTTTGTGTCCAATGCATTTAAAGGCATTAAAGATTCTGAGTTTGAAACAGTAAGTCATATGAAAAATATTTCCAGGGAGGTAAACTTCTATTTTACAATTCTTTAATAAATTTCTGTGTTTTAATAGGATTGCAGAAAATTTCTTAACCAGGTGAATGGCATGCTTGGAGACAAAAGAAGGTAAAAATGAACTTCTTAAAGTTAATATTATTTTCTTCTTTAGATTTTATGGCCATTCATCAGGAGTAACCTTTGTATGCCAAATAATAATACAAATAAGACTAATATTGCTGTGGTATAAAGTCAAGGAACCACACAAGAGTTAAGACATTTTTAAAATATTAAAGAAATTGAGTAATACCATCTTTTGGTACATTGTTGCTGATACTACCTTCTCTATCAAGATGTTAATTTTATGTAATTCTCATATTTGGAAAAAAGACAAAAATAACATATGTTTCAGATTATTAGATAACAGCTTGAAGAAACTGTTCACTAAATAAAGAACATTCGTTTGAAAAGATTCTTAAACAATGTAAAGCATATGTTACACTTCCTTTAATAAATGCTTATAAGAAGCTAGTTTTTGTATTCTCTTTAGTTTTGTTGCAGAATCCTGAGATGTTCATTAATTCAGTAAATGTATCATCTAACAATAGCTAGTGATCTGTTGGTATATATTCCTTTATTTATTGATTTGGGATATTTATGCTGAGATAACGATCAATGAGAATATTGGTTAGAGAAATAGGACATGAAAAGGAAGAGAAAATAGGAGTTTTTCTCTTATCTGTATGATCATGTGGTCTGCATGTTACTTTTATATGTCATGACAGCAAAGAGATTGTTTGGTATGTGTTTGTATCAGGTGTATATTCAGTTTGAATACCATTCTTAAAATATCAGCAGATAAGCTAGAAGTATGAACGTAGTGATGAGGTCTGAGACCACTGCTTTAATTGCAAGGATATATAAAATGTCATATTACCCCCTTTGGGGAAGAAGTGCAGTCAAGTGACTGCTCTTTTGATTCCTGTGATCTCTTAGTCTCTAGAGCACACAAGTTTTGTGCTGAAAACACAATCCGGTTGCTGTGTTCAAATATGCAAAATTTAATTACAGCATTTTAGGATACCTGACAAAATATCCTTTTCTTACAGGGTTTTTACATATCCATGTTTATCAGCAGCTCTTGATAAATATGAGGTAAGTTAGAGGCTTAATCATATATCCACAGATTTTCATTTATGCAGCTGAAGAATTTCTTTGCCTTCTACTTAAGAAAAAATAAGGATCAAGAAAGAAATTTCTTTTTTTTCCAAGAAATATACAGATGTGCATGTAGTTAAAGTTTGTCAGACTGTAACACAAAGCCTGTTAGCTGGTATAAATTGTTGCTCTCAGCTCTTACTCTTTTATCTTAACTTTTTTATTTTAGCTACAGATACCATTGGATGAAAATCTTGAAGAATTTTGGGTTGATTTCAATGTTGGTAGCAGAAGTATATCTTTCTATGTGGCAGCAGACGATACCGTAAGATAATTTTTGTCTGTCATACTAGATTATTCTGAGGCAGTAGGTACACACTTTTTCAAGTGTATCAAATTTGTTTCCCCACGTCAATACGTGGAAGTTATGCATGCATCTATGGNTACATACTTAGATCAAACAATTTCAAAGTAATGACTTCCTAATATTGTTTGTGAAAAGTTTAAAATATTCACACATGGACAAGAAGCCTTTTACAAAATTGCAGTTATGATTTTTGTAGATGAGACTCAACTGTTTAGCTTAATGTCTCTACCAAAGCTCTTCTGGAACCGTGTTTGCTGTTGTAAATGACGCATATGTTCATTGTCGCTCCTTGTAACAGAGGATTTAAAAAGTTGAAAAAAGTCATTACTGAATAGTTTTCTGATCACTGCACTTCATTTAATTGTAACATAATGCTTTTCTATCTTTAAAATATATATTTTTCATATAAGGATCATCAGTGGGAAACAGTCATTATACCAGAAGAAGAGGTAGACCTATACAGCCTTGAAGGTATTGGCACTCAAAAACGTGGCCTTTTGTTACACACTGTAATGTGTTAGTGTGTGTCCTGGTTCTTGTAACTTGGATTTTCAAATTGATTAATCCTAAAGTACTGACTCAATTCTCAGCAAAGCAATAATCCCACTTAAAATATTACAGGTACTGTTTTTATTTGATAAAATTGCACTGCGGTTACATTTGTGTTTTAAGCATGCAGGTGTGATTTTTATTAAAATAATTTTTAAAAATGTCTTACCATTTTTTTCAGTGCAAAATAAGACATAATGAAATGACATTTAATAATATTTCTTTTAAAGTAGTTAGAATAGTTTTGTAAATATCTATAATTTGTCTGCAGCTGTAGTAAACAACCTTCAAAGAAAATTCTACAGACTAGCATACAGAATAAGTATTTCTAAAATGTTGAATCTTTAATTGTTTCACTAATAAAATAGATTGGAGGTTAGAGTGAATTAAATAAAATACACATCTTAATAGCTGAACTGAAGAATACAAGTAAGTTTCATGTATTTACAAATATTATGTAAGAGATGTTGTTTAATTGAAACTACTTCTCAAATTTTGTTTTTGTCCAGAAAAAGATTCAAAGAAATTATTAACAATAGATTTGAGAAGCCGAATGAACGTGGGTAGTCAAGAAGGAGAAAAATTTTTTTTATATTTTGATTCTATCTTGGAAATAAAAGATGTAACCAGAAAGATTTATGGATTAAGTAAATGTAAGGTAAGATTTAAACACTTTTTCAAATAGTTTTTAATTGGTTCAAAATAAATGTCTCATTGCCATATAAATGTTGTTATAGCTGTGATTATTGGTATGTATTTATACCAAGAGTTTCTGATTAACATCACCATTACAGAAGAACATTTCTCCTATAATATGTTAAGCTTTGGTAAAGATGTCTAATGAGATTTAAAACTAATTCCAACAAAAATTAACTGGCTGGAAAGGGATTGCCATAGCTTAAAGTCAAATTTTGCATGTATAATTGTCCAGAAATGCAAGAACTGGATGCTTACAAGTATTTCAGAAATGATTCATTAGCTATCCCATTTTGCAATACACTTACCACTCTTATGAATTTACTCATTTAGTAAAAAAATTTTAGCAAGCCATAGCTTACTCCTTACTGCTTGCAACAAACTACTTTGACCTGAACTCTCGCTCAGAAACTTGTGAGGAATGGGACTGCTATGAGCTTGCAGAATCTATTTTCCCCTATAACCTGATTTCAGAAACTTATGATCGCTGACTTAAATATTTTCATTCTGTTTCTTGTTTAAAAAAAAATGAGCAAAGTGTATATTTTACATAGATGGTTGCCCACTTTGTAGGGCTTTAGTAAGAAGCAGTCTGCATCAGTTGCCAAAACATCTGTACACGTCGTCTTTGATGAAAGCGGATCACAGGTATTTTACTTCAGTATACTGAGATGATTATTTTCTTGTTTTTTTGTTTAGTCTGATTATTAGCTAATTTATGATCATTCACCATAAAAACAAGGACTTCTAAAATGACAGTAAGTAAAGATAACTCTAAAACCAGTTAAGTGATTTCTAGTACGTATGTAGTGTATAGTTGGGGAGAGAATAATATGAATATCCAAATCATAGAATACATTAGATAAGTACACACAGGGAAGGTTCTTTTATGTGAATTGTGATTTGGTAACTCATCCTTGTTAGTGAAAATAATAGCTGGGTTGGGTGCTTTTCAAACTAAAAGTATATAAGCTCCGAAGTTTATCAAAATCTACAGTGAGGAATGTGTTTTGTAAGTTAAAAACGTTGCCTCTGTGTGTTTGTATAAATATGAAACATAGTAAAATCCAAATATTAAATAAAAATTTTTAAAAATCCAAAATATTACATAGGTTCTTGTACCAGAAAGTCAGTTGTCACCATGTTTGGACAAAAAATCTGAAGAAGAGAAGTACAAAACCCAGCAACTTCCTGGAACTTTGAGGACTCTGAATAAAAATAAAAATCAACAAAAATGCAGAGGTGGTTCCTCCAAGGTAAGTAGGATTATCAAACCAGAAGACAGTATATTAGAAGTCAGTTAAAATATTTATCATATTTTATAATGTAAAACCCCTGTAATTTTACAGTTGGAATATAATTAATACAGGGTTTGATTGATTGTTTTTCTTATGACTTGACACTAAGCCATATAAATCGCTTTTCAAAAAAGTGTCTCATTATCATGTATTTTGAAACTATAACAATGTGATAAAAACAAAAAGCCGTTGTTAAAGTTCTTAGATCATTATGCTCTTGAGAATTCTCTTTGAGAAATGTTTTCAAGACATGCTTAGATCTCTTACGATATGCACGTATCTAGTATAGCCTCTGGAGACTTACTAATGATCAGCAATAGTAATAGCTGTAATTAGAGACAAGTCCTACAGGCTTGGCATTCACAAAGACTGATGATATCTTGGCAACCACGTGTTTTTTTGTTGAATCCTGTATCCTTGTTACTCAAATCACAATGTCATGGGACTGCTCCTGTGCATAGCTGATTCTCTGGTTTAAATTGAGAGGAGCCACGTTGATTAACCCTGGTGTTTCTTTTGCCACACAGTCACTCTAAAGTTATAAAGGTATGATGGTTATATGAGAACTAACTACAGAGATGCTAGGGATGAGGGAAAAGATGAAGCAGTGTCACCATGTCTTCATCGTGCAACAGACATGCTGTGCATGTCTTGCTAGCAGTAGTCTAGTAAACCTATTCCTGAGACTCTGCTGGTTTATAGCTGACGTGCTGGCTTTGCAGAAACTCCTGGGAATCATCTTGCTTACTTTGATTGTTAACGAGAGACAGGATTTGTCTGTGCTCTATTGAATTAATTTAGAAAACAACAATCACTGATCTCAGGTTAAAAACATTAGTTCGAAGTAGTATATAATTCAAGTATTCTGCTGAACTTTCTCTAAGAAGGGAACTGCATAAAAACCACATTACGTTGATATGTGCAGCAACAGCAATTGACATTCCAATAATAGAAAGTGTCAAAAGACTCTTGGAAATACATTTTTCTAAAATCTTGTGTTGTCATCCTTAAATCTGTGTATTATCGTCAAGTGTTTTCTGTTCCCCAAGATAACTACATCTTGTAAACGGAAAGTGTCCGAAGCATCTGTGCTTATTCCTGGAACTACCAGATTTTCCACAAGGAGCCCACTGGTGTTTGTCAGCACATGTATGTTTACAAGTACTTTCAGAGTAAAAATATGTTCTAAATCATCTTTGAAATGCAAGCATGAACTGTGATCCTTTGCAGAGCTGGAAGTGGAAAGTAGACCTTGTAAAATCTTGCTAATAGGTGCTTTAAACTTGACATTTTTATGCTATGCCACGTGCTATTGGTCCATAGACATGAGGCAGGATAGTACCTGCACATGCATTCCAAACAACTGAAGGCCACCTACCGTTTTTACTGCTGCTGTCCGTCAGCTGTTTGTGCTGGACAAGCTAAGAAGTCAGCAATCGATTAGAAGACCCAAGACATGGGTGTTTCTTCATCTCTCTCCTCATATGCTTTTGGCTTAAAGAATACTCAGCAGTTAGTGCTTTTATAGCAGTTGCAGTGGAAAATTGGCTTTCTCCAACGTGTGCATCTATCGCTTGCATTTTACTCTTTTCTAGAAACTGCATGTGTTTCTTCAATGGGCAGTTGCTTATATGGCTAGTGAGCAAGGTATGATCCACTGCGAATTTGAATCACAGGTCCAGTGCTACTGATACTTATGTCAAAAGTGCTTCTTGTAGAGAAAAGGATAAGGAAGAGACTTTACCACAAATAGGAGTCATTACTTGCCTGCTAATAGTCTTACTGTAACAGATATTTAATACTTTCTACAAGGGAGAGATTGTAAGACAAATACCAGTAGAGGCTGGACAACATGACTAACAAACTGAATTTTCTTGCTTTAACTGTCTCGAGTGCGTCAGTATCCTTAGTTATATATACCCGTGTATCCCATATAAATTAAGAGTAACAGAGGCTAGAAAAGAAAACATTTTCAAATTAGGATGGAACAAGACAGAACTTTTGTAACATTTTTATTTGGAACTTAACCACACAGTCTATTCCAGCAAAAATATATTACAGTAAAAATCTTTAAATAGGTGATCAACTATTTTCTACCAGAGCCAGGCTGTAAAAAGCATTGTTTGCCTCCAGACATCCACAGTCTGTGGGCTCATTAACCTCCATGTAACTTAATTGAAATCAGTAGAATTATAAAAGGCACATAATGAGTTGATATAAATACTAGTGAACTTTTTTAAAGTTTGTGGAATAGATGTGATCATGGGCAAAACTCTTCATATTGACGTCACAGACAGCACAGTAATTGTAATAGAAAAAATGGTAGAATTCTAACATGTCTCTCATTTGTTTTCAGCCACTCCTTGTAAAGGACGATTTAAATTACCTTTGGAAATGATGAGCTCTGCTGAAAGGTCTAACAATAATGCAATAAATGAGACCAGAACAAAGAATTTCTATCAAGAACCTACTGGAGTATGCATGTCATCTGTATCTAAGTCTTTTACTTAGAATAACATTAATTTCTATTCTAATTTTTTCCTAATTCCTATTTTAAAGAGCTAAGAGTTTTGCAGTCAGCAACTTACTTGTAGAAAATAGTGTGTTTTAGTTTATTGCATAATGTTTTCTTGTCCTCTGATTTCAGGTTTAATATGTCTGAAGTCAGATTAAACTCATAAAATTAGCAAAATTTACATTCACTTATCAGTTCTGACCCCAGAGTTAACTTGCTCTTACTAGAACCACAATTATTCCTTTGTGTATGATATAAGTGTGTATGCAGACAATTTCAAATTATTATGCAGTGTTGAAATAATCTTAAAAACATATAATATATTCAGTTATAGTTGTGAAATGTTAACATCTTCAGGTTATAGCATTTGTAGCATTGATTTTAGCGCATTTTTGATTAGGCATTCACTAAAATCAAACAAAACTACATAGGTGTCACTGAAACTGCAGTTCAGGTATATATATTTTTGCTTCTGTTCCAGTTGAACAAAGTAACATTTTTATTTCATTTCTGGTTTTAAATGTCTTTCTGAGTCAGATTCAAGTCAAATCCCAGACTCTGGGATTCTGAAGCATTCTTTGATATAGCCATACTTTAGAAAAAGGCTTTAACATATAGAGTGTGTAGTTTAGAATATTTCAAGTGTTACTTTCTAGGAGAATTTTACTTCTTTGGCTTTTATGGATTGTAATTGTCAATGTTAGTTATTGTTCTCTTTAGAGTGAGCAAAGGTGTACGCTAGACAATGAATTTTGTGAAACAGAGCAGAAGATCAGGAAGTCAAATATCAGAAATGAGGCAAAACTACCTGAAAAGGTATTGGAATCAGCACGTCTATGAAATGAAAAAATAATTTCATATTTTATTAGGGAAAATACAAATTTATGAGGTTATACTGTTTATAGTCCTACGCTAATATTTTCTTTTGGGTGTTATCCCACTGTAGCGAATACGTGCTGAAGAAGTGTTAGAAATGATGCAAGAGACAGAAATTGAGGCCACACAAAAGCAAACTTTAGGCAAGTAATTTTACAAGTGTTGATAGTCCTTACTTTTTAAAGTTATTTTTATTTTGTCCATTTCTTTTGTAATAATAATTGATAACAAATTACTGTCTTGTTTAGATGATGCGTTAGATATTGTTCCTGATTCTCAGCCAGTAGAGAGAAGCAACAAACCTTTGTAAGTGTTGGAAAAAAATACCACGTCACTGTTGTTGTCACTCACTTTGGCAATACTTGAAAATACTCCCTTCAGAATTGAAATCTTGTGGCATAGTTTCAGAAAATGCCAGAATTTAATTGTCTTGTCTTCCCTGAGAATTGCATTAAGAACTGTTGCCTGTGTAAATCAGGTCACTTTTATTATGTTGGTTT
>VYXH01003085.1:247478-328340 GCA_013397275.1 Burhinus bistriatus
TTTTTGGTTAATGCGTAGCTCAGCTTAACGACATATAAAACTGTCCGTGAAAAACATGCAAAGGGATTTGTATCTGTACCACGGGATAATAATGAAGATTCAAGTTTCAGACCTTGCTTTTCAGACATACTTCCTATTAAAGGAAAACTACAAGATACCGCTAAACCTATCGCCAAAAGTAAAGAAGAGGTATGTTACAAAATCCTTTGCTCTTCAGAAGAGAGCTGCAGCTTTTTGTCTACTTTACAGATGGTGAGGTTTAAGGAAATGCATCTTTCTTAATGTTAAACACTATATATAATGTTTACTTGTGACCTGCTTGGAAAATCCTACTATTAATTTTTAAATATTTGAGATAAATTAGGGAATTATTTATCATATGGATACAAGGAAAGAATTGTATCCCAATGAGATCAGTTATAAATAATATCTTAAAAAATAATAGGGAATAAATATTTTTTCTTGACTTTCAATAAAGAGTAAATGATTTTTCACAAATTAAAGAATTGTGACATCTGCTTGGAAAAATTCTTCAGGTGAAAAAGTGCTCTCATAGTTTTAGCATTAATGTACTGCTCAATATAACAACTATTGTAGCATTGGCAAATAAATAAAAACTGCTGTATACCTTCAAACCACTTCTCCTAAGTACTTTTTCTGGTGAAAAAAGCATTA
This sequence comes from Burhinus bistriatus, assembly GCA_013397275.1. Lineage (NCBI taxonomy): Eukaryota > Metazoa > Chordata > Aves > Charadriiformes > Burhinidae > Burhinus > Burhinus bistriatus. Next base: position 248,154 of record VYXH01003085.1, read on the forward strand.
ATGACTCCTTTAAGAAATAATTTTGTTTGTGTCCTGTTGCAGACCTTATTGGTCATTTGAATTATTGCTATCAGTAGTTATCAGTGTGGTGAAGAATTTTTGTTTATTCTTTCATCTAATGAGACCTAGTAGTAATTAAGGCAGTGGTTTTTTTGGTTGGTTTTTCTTACTGTAGTTGTGTTCATGTCCCTAGTTTAATGAAAAGCAATGTAAATGTGGATTTCTGATGAAGACTTCTAAAAGTGCTTTAATTTGGAAGCTAATAAATGAGTGACTTTTCTTTTAGGGTTGTGTACCACCATCTCCATTGTCTGTTAGCAGTGGGAGCAAAGTACAGTCTTGGGGTGAAGAACCTTATGGCCCCATACATGAGTCAGGTACAAACATTTAATTTAAAGCAAAAGGCTTTTGATGGGTCTCCATAAAAGTGAAGAAAAATGTTTATTTGGCACAAAAATATGGCCTAAGTTTTTTAATTTTGTTTTCTTTTATTTATTTTCAGTATTAGTCCATTTTTACTCTTCTTCTCATTTTCTCTGCTGTTTTAATAACCCCCAGAAAACCCGAAAATTTGGCTCCAAAATGCAGTTACTGTAAAGAGTTAGTTGCACTCTTAAGAAAGAGTGAGAAGCATTCCCACTGATACTGGAAAAAAGCGGGGATAATGTATTATCGGGAAAAGATTGCTTAGGGTGAATCTCTTCATGAGCAAATCTTGCATGGGTCAGAGTTCTGTGTTCCATTGCAATCCTGTTGTTCATTTGCATCAAGTTCTCATATCTACTGAATATGCCCTCCATAAATGTAATGCTTATTAATTTTTATATAGTTAACGAGGTTTAAAGCCAAGACACGTACTCCTAGAGTTTGGATCCAAAGGGTCAATAAATTCTTCTTTATCTTCACGTGTGATTGTTCTAAATAATCCTAAAATTAAGCATTGCTTTCATGTTCATTAAAGGACCGACTATACAGACATTTTTCAAACGAAGGTACCACAGTGATACAGAAAGCAATTCTGATGAAGTAGAAACAAGCAAAGAGGAGGAAAAGAAAGGAAAGAGAAGAACAAAGTTACAGCCTAGAAAATTATTTAAAACAGATGATGCAGTTACTTACAGAGGTTAGTTATGGAGTGAAAGTTGACTATAGTTGTGCAAAAGTTTAAAATAACATAACAAATTAGTTTTAACAAGAAAAGATAGTATCCATAAAAAGCATTTCACATATTTTAAAAAAAGGAATAAAAAGAAATTGTTAAATAATTAGAGACTATATCCACTTAAAAAGTCAGAAAATTGATATGAAAATAGAAACTAGTCTCAGCTATCTAATTGGTGAAATTAATCTATATATAAGAAAGCTGTTCTATGCCCTATTGTAACTTTAGATGACATTATCTTTTTTTACTTCTCTTCAGTGTCTGAAAGTCTGTCTACTGTATCTGTAAATGATCTGTCTGTTTTGGATGGGGAAATCTGGGAACCTGGCGGTTCAACTATCAGTATATGTCAGAAGCTCCAAAAAGAATTTACTAAGAAAATTGAGGCAAGACATTTCATATATAATATTAGTTGTCTGCGTGGGTACATGTGCATATGAATGATAGCTTGTCTTACACTACAGATTTGCTTAAAAGGACATGAAAATAGCTATGTGCACAGAACTTCAAGAAATTACAGAATTCAATTTTGCTTTTATGCCATTCTCAATTTCTTTACGTACCTAACTCTCCAATGATGTTTCTTTCCAAGGTCTTTTTTTTATCCTCTTGTTTCAAAACAAGCTTATGTATCTAAAGTCATGAGCATACTGAATTTTGATTTTTTTAAAATTATCAAACCCATGAATTAAATTTATTTGCAAAACGGAAAACAGGAGCCCAAATAATGCATTTGTTCATCTAAGACAGCTGTAAGCACACATCATTCATTTCATATGTACTTTCTCTATTTTGAAGACATATATTTTTCCAATACTGTACTTCTAATTAAGTTAGGTAGAATTTTATCAAAAACATAAACCCCTGTTTATTTACATTTTATTAAAAGAAAAATTTTCCTTAAAGGATAGGGAGATAAGGAAAAAAAAAAGTTTTTTTGCTCAGTGTCATCTGTGATACTAAGCAATTACAGTACTAAACATACTACAGGGTTGGGGTTTTTTTTTCTAAAGTGAAAATAATCTGAATTTAATGTTAAAACATCCTCATAGAGCCGCTCCCAGAAAATGGATCATTTTACTAAGCAATCATTAAGAGCTGCCCATGAGCATTTGACAACAATGAGTTACCAGCTTCATGAATGCAGGTGTGTAATGAAAGATTTATTTTAAAACACCCATAAAATGCAATTAATACCTTCTAAAAGTAACTCATTTTGTTTTGCTAGGATCAGGCAGCTGGACAAATTTCATTTTGCTCTCCTTGAGGAACTTGAGAATTTTGAAAAAGATTCTCAGTCTCTGAAAAACCTGGAAAAAGAATTCTCGGTTTGTATTTTAATTGCTTGATCATGGAGAAAAACAAATTCTTATGGAATCCATAGATTACTCATATCATCTTTAACTTTAGATCATTAATTCTGTTTTAAAAAGCCTTTATCATTTTGCTTGAAGCTGGGTCAAATTTCAAATAATGAATTTGAGGTGTTACAATTAGCTAGTGTTATGGTCTTAGAATTTCTAGATCACCACTATATGTTTTTCTTCCTAGAATATACTACTACTACTTTTAATGGGCTGCTTACCCCACTTCATGAACCCTTTTTTCAGCTGGCCTGTATTTCAGAAACAGCATGTAGACATTTGAACCTGATTTGTTGTGCGTTTTCCGGCGAGCCAGTTGACATTATGGGTCTGCTACTTGCTGTAATGTAAAGATCAATATACAAATACTCATGTAAACACGATACATAATTGCTTTTTTCTTTTTCCTACTGATATCATCTATTAATATTTTTCTTTCCAGACCTTTTGGAAAAAACATACACATACTTTTAGTACATACATGAAAAATGAGCAACAGAGGTTAGTAGGCTTGATTAATCCCAGGATGAGATTTCTGTTGTGTTCACTTGAGGTGTAAGTTAGGCCAACTACTATTCTCTATGCAATTTCTCTCGTCCATAAAATAGAGATAGTAGATGAGATGAGAAAATGAGATTAAAAATGTAATTATTCTCCATCTGAATTTCTCCACATAGCTGAGGGACTATTCCAGTAGTAACAATGATGGTAATATTTATCTATGCTTTTAAGTACAAATAGACTACGAATAATGGGATGTATCATAAATATGTGTGGAAAGTTCATAAGTAGCAAAGCTGTTTGAACTGCCTTTTATTTCTTCAGAATTCAGATTCTTAAAACTTCATTTGAAAATAACATCTACCAGACTGTTGACTATGAAGAACATATTTTTACTTCAGAGGTATGATGAACTTTTCTTTCTTGTTCTTAATAATTCTTCAATTTTACCAACAGATACTAGTATTGACTTTTTTTCCAAAGAAAATCTTTTTCCTCAGCATTGTATTAATGCCAAGTAAGTATTTTTGTAGTTTTTCGTTGTCACGGAATATCCTTTAATGTACCAGTATTCAGTGTTTTAGGCCTAGATTTCACGCATTAGAAAGTGTGTGCAATTATCTGTATTCTGTGGCTTTGTTTGCCCGTGTTAATCATCCAAGACAGAACAAATTTAAAACACACGTCCCCTTCCTTAGGCAGGTGGACACACATGCATCTGTATCTCTTGGTTATAAACCATTTAGGGATGAAATTGTCTTCTTGAAAATGGGTTACCAATTGTAAGCAGAGAAGATGCATTCAGTATCTTTTTATAGATGCATCTGATGAAAGAAGACATAAAAGGACTCCAAGAGAAACTTCTTAAAGAAATGGTAAATGAAGTTATCTTGTCTTCTTTTTTAATTTATTGTTTAAGTATAGCTGTTTGAACACTAAATTACTGAAAATTGTAATTTCTAGTCCCTTATCAAAAGCAAAAATGAGTCAGAATCCAAGTATCACTGACGTGTTATACTTTAAACCTTATCTGGGTAATAAAAGCAGCAGGTAGGTATGGATATACTGTTTTAGTGCTGTGTCTTAGTATGTTGAATGTTGATGTGGAAAAGAAAAGTATCATATTTGATATGTTAAAGCAGCATATACTATGCACCAGAATTAGCATAATTTAAAAAAAAGATGATTTTATTTGAAGTATGTGATAAATGTAATGTTTTTTGCACAGCAAGAAGAGGAACTGTGTAATGTTCGCAGAGGATTGCAGACATTGTTTCAATTGGAAGATAGAATTCTGAAGTGATGTTTTCAAATACCTTCCTGAAATTCAAGGTGAATATGAACACTCTTTTATAATGTAAAATTTGACATTTTTTTTTTTTAACACTCAAGGAAACTATTGTAATGAAAGCATATTTTCCTTAATAATATTAAAATATTTGTGGGTAAGACTTCTCCTTTCATATGTGAGATTTGGAATTGTTTTACTGAATCTGCTAAAATGCAATATGTAATTTTTTTTTTTAGCACATGCTATTTTTTAAGAAGTCTCTAAGAATTTTTATAGGTTGTTTAACTGACTTCTAGAGAAATTACTTCGAATTTCACTTTGAATCTGTGTTTTGGGTCCATGTGTGCAGAACACCCCTTCTGTCTGATCCAGAATTTTTAGGGATCAAATTGCCTGTTTTGATCTCAGTCCTATAGGAGACACTTCAATAGGAGTTTTTAAGAGAAAACAAAACTCTCAACATTTGGCACTGAACTATGTTGCAAATAGTTGTATTAAATATTTCAAGCAAATATATGTTGTCTGGTTTTTTTGTTTGTTTTTTTTCAAAATGTCATTACTATTTTGCTTTAAATCAGTAACACCTATGGGCATGTCAGTCAAATAAAACTTACTGCTGCGCAAATATTTCATGTAAGACAACAGTTGGTAAGAGGGTCTGCTATCTGTAGCTCAGAAATATATCCTACGTACTAGTACAATCTATTCCATATACTTAGATTTTAGTTTTCCTAAGAAACTGACCAGTGAGTCATAATTTACACTTTTCCTTTGTTGCCATGTATCAACTGTAAGGTTTCTTCTGAATATTTATGCTGTGCAACTTCTAAGCTAATATTTCTCTTAATTTGCTTTTAAATTAAACAAAAAACTACCTTGCATTTTATAGTTCTTTACAACCTTTTAATCTTTTTTAACTTGCAGTCACGCATGTATATACTGTAAACTTTTCAGGCTGAGAACAATACCTTCAATAGTTTTCATTTAAGTTCTCTTAAAAAATGGGGATTAAAAACTTAGAGCTGATGCAGAGGTAACAGATGCAGAGAGTAACTCATGGAACGTGCATGTCTTGGACCTCCCCCACATTACCACACGCAGAGCTGCCCCTTCTCCATGGGACTGACTCCAGATGAACACTCCCAGCATCTCAGGAGCCTGCGCTCACTCAGCACCGCACTGACACACCTTCACAGCTTCTGGAGCAAGGCTGAGAGGGGACATGCTTGTCTGTAGCTGATGTTAAGACCACAGGGCTCTCAAAATAATATATTAGCCAATTATGGGGTAACAGCTCTTCACAACTGAATTACTTTATAGCCCGTATTTTACATTCGATTATACCTCTTATTTTGTCCTTTGGTTGTGTTTAACGTCATACACACTTCTCTTGTCATTTCTTCCATTATCCCCTCTACCCTCTGAACTCTTCTGTTTTTCCTCAGTTTCCTTTCTACATTCCTAATACTGCTTTCATTGTCAACACAGAGACCTTTACTTACAGTGGTGTTCTTTATTGATTTTTTTTTTCTCGTATGTTACTGAAACCACTGTCTATATCTCTCAAACTTACTTTCATTCCAGCTAATTCTGAATGCAGCTATTATGCTATATTGCTATTATTATTGTCTAACATTTTTTTAAAGTCTAATAGACTGGCTTTTATAATTTTAAGTTGTTGGCTGTTACTTAGGTCTCATGTTGATTTGACTTCCTTCAAACTCACAGATCATTTTTTCAGAATATTTATCCAGTTGATGTTCCCTGCTGAACCTCACCACTACCTGATCTGCATCTTTGGTGATATTTAACCTGTTTCCTTTTATTAACTCTTTGTTGGCTTGCCCATGCAATCTGCCTGTCCTACAGGTACTTCATATATGTTTGATTTATATCTTTACTTTTATGTATATCTTCACTATTTTTGACAGTAACCATTTCCTAACGTTTATTTTCAGAGAGAAAAATGGCATGATTTAAAGTTGAATTTTAAGGTAAAGTTAATGTAGAAAAGTCTTTGACAGAGGTCCTAAAAGAAAATGGGAAAATCTGTTGATTTCTAAATTACTTTTGTATCTTTATATTAATATTATCTTTAAAATAAAGAAAAAAGAGAAGTCCATACTCAGACTGCAGCCTGAACTCAGCACTCACTGAGCCACCTACTGTAATTTCAAAGTTTGCCTCACTCAGAGCAGGGGATGGGATCCAGTGACCTTGGGAAAGGACCTAGGTTCTTGCCAACCTAAATTAATCTATGATTTTATGAAAAAGATTGCTTTTATCCTTATTGAAAATAGCATGTTAGAAACAACTTCTTCAATCAGAAGTGGATGTGAGATTTCTATCCAATGTGTACTGAGAGTAGAATGCAGAGTAATTCATGTTCGTAAACTTCATTGATGGGAAATGGTTTATTATAAACAGAGATAGTTGTAAATGAAATATATTTCTTATGAATTAATTTTAAAAACACAGGGCTGTGTTGTCTCTGGAAATTATTATATTGAAATTGCCAGTAAGTAATTTGGTCCACTCATCCCATCTATGTAAGTGTACTTAACGCTTTTCTAATTTTTCTGAGCCTCTGATTTTTGTTTGTTGGTTGGGTTTTTTTGAGCCTGTGTTCACTGTCATCTCCACTAGATGGACCTCATGAGATGTTAAACTTTTTTTTTCCCCACTGGTCTAACTGAATTTTATCTGTATATGAAACAGTATTTTTCTCTTAACTGTACAAGGTTTTAAGAAGTGCACTGCAAGGCCCAAATTCTTACAGTGGTTGCATACTAGAAAAATAATACAACTGCTAGTTTTAGTGAGGACTCATGATAAAATAGAAGTATGAAATTTTACTGTCCACCTATCAGTCTTTACTCCACGTCATTAACTTCTAAATAACTTTGAGCAGGTACAATAAAATTTAACAAATGTAAAAACATGAAGCGTATCACAAGGGAGTGTTCACAAAGGCAAAGTTCAGCACAGGGAGATTTCTTCTTTTTGTGTGTGTGTGTTCTTATTTAGTTTGTGGATGGGGAACCCCAGGGGTCATTCAAAGCCTCCCTGAGCTAAACGTGCCGTCAGTGGATGCCATCTCCCGTTCCAGCAGTAACCGAGCACAATCCATGGCCCAGCACATGCATGCAGTCTCCAAACGACTTGATAGACTTGCCCACCAGTAAGCTGACAGTAGTTAGCTGACACTGATCGCGTGTGGCTCTGAAGTAGTCACAACTTTGTCTCTTGCCAGACCGAAGCAGAAAAAAGGCTGGGATGCTTGTGGTGGAAGAACAGCTGAAAACATGGGGAAGAAGCGAAAGCATATTGCTGCGTAAATGCAAGATGGTGGAGTCGCATTAGTAATATTGCTCATAGGCATGGTTTGAAATTTTAAAAGCTGCTCTAAGTTACCATTAAAATATTTTTCTGTTTATTTTTCAACATAATTTTATTGTGTTCTAGACAGTATTTTTATTACCAGTGAAAGTATGCGTCGCTGCTAAATAGGAGTGTTACTTTCATGGATTATTAGCCAAGTTTGTAGTTAACAGTGGGTCATCGACTGTTCTGAAACTAAAAATTGGTTCTTCTGCTGAAGAAATTTTTCTCTCCTTTGTTTACCCTTTTGGTATATTACACTTGGACTATCATATTGTTGTTTAGAATTAACAGTATTTCATTAATAATGTATGTATGTTAAAAGGCTAATTATATTTCTGTGAAAAAACTAAGTTATAGAATTGCAATAAATAAAAAAAAATCTTTGGATTAAGTAATTGGGTAATTCAAGTCTTCAACTCATAGCTACTTAAGTCAAACATTAAGAAGTTGTACAAAATCACAGCTAGCTGCAGTGAAGCTAGCAAGCTTCGTTGGTTCTGGGCATCACATCTCCCATGATTCATCAGTTTCTTCTGGCATTGCCTTTACTGACATACATTTTAAGTGTTGTGCTGTGTGTTCTTCCCTTTTGTTTCTTAAATGTTAGTTTACCCAAAGAATAGCACTGTATTTATGTTATTTCATCCCATACTGAGCAGCAGTAGAGAATTTAAAGTTAGTCCCTCCACTGTTTGCATTGATTCTATTCACCGTCTTGCAGCAATTTAGTAGTCTATACAAACAATTTTACATACCTTATTTTCTTTCTTGTTTTCATGCTTCATGGAGATCATCTCAACGAATCCACCAGATCAAGAAAGCGTTTTTCAAATTTTTAACAACTTCCTAAAAGGAGAGCATTTTAGACTCTTGCAGAGAAATTTTTGTCCTGTGAGTGTATGTGCCATTTTGTTGATGTCTTGCCAGGCATGCTTTTCCAGCTATCAGTGTATTTTTTTTTCCCTGAGTTTTTTCCTTTTTAGCATTTAGTAACATTTTTTCTCTTACTGTCAAGAAAGCATTGAAATTATTTGTTTGCTAAACATGAAAGTACATTGTAACATTTTTATCTACAGTTGTCCAATTTAGTAATTTTTGAATGAGAGTAACAGTGAATTTAATTGTCATTCTTTAGAGAGCCAGAACCTCAACTAGTGTAGAATGACAATCATGTTATGCTGGTTAGGATCTGGTCCAGAACACCAATATTCCGTAAGATGGAAAACCTTAATTAAGATCATCCTTTTGAAGACTCTGTGTTGATAAAGAAGCGAAGTGCATAATAATTGTAATCTCTTCCCATCTGTCCCTGGGAAAAAAAGAGCTTTAGGAAACTTGTTCATTTCCTGCAATAAGTAGTCATTTAATTAAAGAACAAAAGTAACAGGAATCAAAAATGCTTGCAGCTGTGATTCTGTTAGACATTATATAAAAAAGAATGAAATTATAATACATTAAATTAGTTTTTAGAACATGAACTGAAGTGTTTTACAAACTAATTGCGGTAAGTTCAAAATGTCTTGTCAACGTAATACTGAATGACAGTGTGTCATGTCCATTTATGTCAGAGGCCTTGGAATGGTAAAGCCTGTACATGCACAACATCTCCTTTTCCAAGATAGACTGCAAAACAGTTTAAAACAAGTGTTAAAGGAGAGTAGTATGTTCTTTCAAGTAGCTTTACTTCAGTCTTTTTCAGCAGATCGCCCCACTCCACAGGCCATTGCTCTTCTGACTTCAGAGCGAAGTACATCTCTGGTGTCTCTTTCTGTATGTAAGTGCTGCAGAGACTTCATCTGTGGAGTTCTTCTTTCACATAAACATCAAGGTATCCTGGACTGAACTTTAGGGAAAGACACATATATTCCCTGATGTGTGTTCAGCAGCAGTATCAAAAAGTAAAGACAGATTCTTCTCAGAAGAAAATTTCTATGGCCTGTGAAATCTAGGAGAAATAAGAGACATTATTCAAACCACTGCAAAATTTTTAAAAAAATAGATAATTTTTAAACAGTCTGTTAGATTAACAAAAAAATGGTTTTTTAAAAAACCCTATTCATTCTGTTTAAAGGTACAGTAACAGTATTGAAGAATATTAGCAACTTTAAGTCTTAATTTTCACCAATGTGTTTCCACAGGTATGCCATGACTAGTGCAGTTACAGTCTTCACGGCCCAGTCTAACCAGTTTACAGTTATTTGGGAGTGCAAATGCAAATATAGCTGTGGAGTTGATTTTTGTTTGGTTTTTTTTTTTCTCTTTTAGGAATTAGGCCACCGTTTGTCATTGGAGGAAATACTCTCTGTTGTGCAGTGCTGTTGTTATTTTGTATGAGTTAAGCAATGTTGAGCTGGTGCTTCAGAAAATAAGAGGACGTATTGGTGGTTTAATGTACAATACTCTTAGAGTCTGTCTGGAATAAATACACTCTTGCTCTGCAGGCTTGTTCTTTTGGCTGAGATACGTAATTAAAGTCGCAATCATTTGTAATGCCTTAGCACTAATTGTAAATTGTAAGCCTGTTTACTCCTAATATCCTGAACAAATTTCAAAATACATCATTATAATCTACTTAAACTCCCCAGGTAGCTTCAACTAGAGAAGGTATATCTCACTTTCAGACTTAAACTGCAGCCATCCCATTTTTTCCCCTCTATATTTCATTCTATCAATGCAGTGATGTGTCGCCATAAACATTGAGTCAGATCCTGGAATGTTAAAAGGGTACTAACAATTGCATGAACAGTCTAGAATTATATAAATATAGCATTTAGATCAATGTACACTGCATTTACAACTCAAGTGTATTTGCCTAGACCATCTTTTCATTGAACATCCAAAGCTCAGTTAAGCTGGAATTCATTCCAAGTTCAGACATAGGCATGGAAATGTGGGCCCAGGCACTGCTGAAGTGAGCTTGCTAGAATGGGAGACTGCACACCAAGTTCCTTAGTACGGCATTAGGCAACTTACTTTAGCAGCAAGCACACCTGAGAATGCTTACAGACACGGCAAGAGTATGCTGTACTCCCAAGCAACCCTTAAAATTGTGTTTTATGAGTGATTGGACTTGCTCAGGAGACCTAATAGAAATTGGAGGAAACGACCGCTGGCTATTTCAGTTTTTCTCTACCTAACAGGGTCTTTTTTGCGAGTAACAATGGATGTGGAATCCGCCTCTTTCACATTTTTTTCCACTTGGAAAAGGGAAATGAATGTTTTCATGCATGTTAAAACATAGTACCCGCTGGCGCACCAAGCAAGCACTAGACTGACTGAGGCTGGCACTGGCCGGGCCACTGGGAGAGTGGGACTGCCCTAGGTGTGCCTGGGGCTGCGCTCCTTCCCAGGGCAACTTGATTCAACCACCACTGAAATCTACAGGCTGAATCCATGAGAATGCATCCGGTTACAACAAATGTGTTACTTACGGGCATTATGTAGGTCTTGTTACGGTATGTAGGATTTTATATTTCTTAGCAGGCAAGTTGCAGTGTTTGCGATAAGGTGGCATGCATTTAATTCAAAAACCCTTATATAGTGTATTAAGTTGTCTGTCTACTTAAAAAAAGTACTTTTTTCTATGTTATACCCTACATTTAATATTTTGTCATAGCTTTTGAATCTTCAGGGCAAAGAATGTAAGTTGAGTGATGTTCTGGAGAAGGTCTGGGGGCTTCTCAGTACATGCTAATGAAAGCAAATCAAAAAAAAAAAAAAAAAGCCAGGTTCTGAACAGGAAGAGAAATACTTCCATTTTCTTTTAAAATAAAGATTCATTTGCATATTATTCTCCCACATTCAGCATTTAAGAGCAGAATCTACACATCAGGACTCAAGCAGACTGTTTTTAGCAGGCAATGGCAATAAATAGCTGGAAAACTGACCTTGTCAAATGTTTGCTTGATGCATGTACCTCCATTTCATTACTTTTGTATTCATTTAGCTCTTTCCGAATTGCTGCCTAGGAATTGAAAATAGAGGGTGGTTAACAAATAATTTTGTACTTATAACCATTGTAAATAAGTTATAAGCATTGTAAAATACAGGAGTTTTGTAAAGCAGAAACCACAGGCATTGGGCATAGCAAAGCGTACTGTGCCAGCAGAGCTGCTGAACGTTCCGGTCATAGGGACTGGCGATGGGATGCTTCTTACCATTCGCTACTGACCGCTGAGAGGGCCACTTCTGTCTAGAAGCAACGCTGACGGAAGAATAAAACCACACTGCTTATCGTCCCACATTTAATAAGATTCCAGTTAAAACTTATTAAAGACTAAGAGAAGCTGCCGACAAATTGATCAGCTGGTCAACTGACTTTTATGGAATTTCAACGTGTGTCCTTTTTTTTAATAAAAATGAGACTTTGCCTTATCACAACTTGCAAATACCAGTCCAGACTGTGTTATCACATGTATCCATAGGATTGCGCAGTCATAAGTGAAGAAAAATGTTCTCTTTTGGTGCTTAATATAATGAAATTCAAGACTATAAAAGTGAGAGCATTCTTTTGTTTAAATGGCAACTGTGAGTGAACTGGAATGTACTGGTGCTTTCACAGTTCTTATATATTTGGTACTTCATGGTTTAGCTACCTAAAATTATGAGGCTTATACCCAGGTTCATGTTTTGTATCAGAGATTTGGCTTATTAAAAGAAAAATGAGGAAAAATAATGCATTTGTCTACTCTGAAAGAGAAGTTTTTCAGTCACAAATGCAATGGTCAAACTCCTGACCCTGAATTCTGACATCTGCCACCTGTATAAGCAGTTGAACCCTGTCACTTTCTTTTTAGCTTATAAACCTGCCTAGTTTACAATATAAGAACAGTAAAACTAGGAAAAGCCTAATTTTAATACATACCCAGTACATACAAGGAAAATACAAAATCATTATTCCATTGATTAATATATAATAGTTTATTCACCATTTTCATGAGCTCAGGAGAGATAGCTGCTGTAGTAGGAATACATTGTGTCCTCTAAAACCGTTTATTACACTTTTTACTGGGGAGACACGAATGGCGAACAGAGTGTTTGATCTCCCCATCTCGAGCAAAGCAGTCAGTAACCGTCCTGGATTTGCCATTTTACCCAGTAATTATCTCAGCATTCCTACGTGTTCTGCTTGCTGCAGGCCTGAAACTGCAAAACTTACTCAGCAACTCTTCTACCTGGAATCGTGCTGAACTCTTTTTTTTTAACTACTCAAGTACCTAAATGCAAAAGTTAAATTAGGGTGTAAATCAGTTATGTGACAGAACAAAAACGAGTGGGTTTTTATGCTTGTGAAAATGTAGGATCAAGTGATTCCATAAGCATTCATAGAAAATGGGAAAGGAACTGTTTGCATGTTCAGAAACATATTTGGGACAAAACTTCCAGTCTGAGGATAAATGTTAATACTGCATTGGCTGGAAATTATTTTGAATTGCAGCCCTAAAGCATTAAGAAAGATTGTATCCACCTTCCCCCCCCCCATCAGTTGATGGGCTAGGTGGAAGCCTTTATAGTACTAAATAGGTACTTTTATAAATAACATTTTTTATGACGCTATGCATCGGTCAGTGTGGTTTCAGCATAAAAAATAATGGTAACATTTAGAGATTAATGTCCCAGAGGTTACATGTCTGCAGAATCTGATGTATAGTTATAGACAAAGCAAGTAGAGAGCTGTACTACGTCATTTTAATTCTGTCAGTACCTTATCTGCTGCTGATAGTCTTGTCCACGGTTTGTCTGCTCGCCTGTCGTAGTCCTGTGCTTTCGCCACTTCCACATAATCACTGAACCGAATCAGGATTTTTCTGTCTCTTAGTTCATCAACTGTAGGTCTCTGGTTAAGCTGTATTAAATAGTTTTGTAAAATAAAACCAGTGTTAATTACAAACATATCAATAAAATGTGCAACATTTTCCATTTCACATCTTAGCTTAGTGTGCTTTTATGTATATGGGGAAAAAAACCAAACCCTTGGAAAATCCAAAGAAATATTCAATCCTTCAGAGGATTGTTAGGAGCATAATAATGGTTTAAATGGAGTTGTGGGCTACAGCACAGTGTCTTTATAATGGACAAAAGAAGAAAACATTTTAACCTGGATATTGATAAAATGCACCTACAATAGGTAACAGAATCATAATGAATTTATTATGATCTATGTATAATATCATATGCTGTAGAGGTTTTCTACTACAGTCGACAGCAGATTGTGCAAGGTTTTCAGGACCAGACCCACTGTAAGAATTTCAGTTTGGCTTTAACAAGTTATCGGTATGTTTGGCTTGTAATTCCAGTAGGGATTCCTAGGAACAGAACAGTAACAAGATCTAGTTCTGATTCTGAGAATGCCTTAAATGCAAAGAGAAATCCATTGCGGGAGCACACCTGGTGCTCAGCAGGGACTCAGCGCTGCTACTGATGGCTACAAAGAATGAAGCAGTCCTTTTTTAGCAATACAGTCACAAAATACGCAGTGTACAAGCAAATACCCATTCTCTGATTTAAGGTTTACATGTAAATATGCTGCTAAGTCCCCTGTAGCATGATGAGGTAGATATTTTTATAATTCGTATTACTAGGTACCGCTATCTCAGACACTGCTGAGGAGGATGTGTATTAAGGGAGGGTTTGTGTAATAATGACCTCTATGACTGGTTGATGTCATACTAGCTGTGCTAAATTTCTGAAAACTAATAGAAGGTATTGCAAGATTTTACCTTTCTTGTCAGTCTCTGTTTGATTTCCCTTCTTTCTTCCTGTTCTGTTTGATCATTTCGTTCTGCAGAGAATATATAAAAAAAGATGACTTTCCTCATGAGAAGGATGAGTAGTTTCCAAAGTTCCAGGCAATAAAAATGAGAGCACAGAAAAATTAGGAGCTGGTTCTTAACTGTGTGTTTTGTTAGCTCAGTACATCTCTGGCTCTCTATTGGAAGATAGGGTTACCTCTCCGTAAGGACAACGTACTGGTGCCAATGTCGGCTTTTCCTGTGCTCTAAACTCCCGTTCCAAGGAGATTTAATAAAACAACAGCAGCACAGCAACTCTCCAACCGTGTAAACTTTAGAAGGAATATCAAAATATTTCATAGTTGATCATCATTTTTTATTCTCCACGTTGCTGGAGCCATTCATTGCTGTAGATGCCGAAAAGACTTACTGCAGCAGCTCCGGGGAAACTATGTTCTTTCCTGTATAACCTTATTCTCGGGCTACATCTCGAGATGGTGACGCTGCCACAATAGTTACCTTTGACTCGCATGCTTTTTTCCCTCTGCTATTCAGGATATGCCACTGACATTAGAAGCTCTTTATCCTCACGGGGTTTTCTTTTGTAGCGTTCCATTCTAACCTAAGCCAGCTTGCTTTTGTGTGTTGTGCCTATTAACATTCAAGCCGTGATAACTCCTACACACTGGGTCTAAAAATAGACTAGAGTGCTGTAACACTGTGTGAAATATATCCTTTGCCTTGGGAAACAAGTTAATGGCGTTTCTATTTCTAGTACTGTCTGTTACTAAATTAAGGTGTGAGCCCATGACCTGAACAAAGCTGAAGACCTAGAGAAAAATGTTTAACCATTCTGGGATTCTCTAGATACTACTGTGAAGTTTATTATACCACTTGCATTAGGTATTTCCAGTGTTAAAGCACACACGTGATTTTTAATGTGCCTTGAAAAAACTCGAGCGCTGCAGATGAGTTTCCAAAATGGTATTTTTAGTAATGAAGTATTCTTCTCCCTTATTTTTCCGCACATTAGATTACAGTGAAATGCAATCATAAGTATCTATTTAAAATAACGTAGTATTGCATAGCCACATCTGGCTATAGCAGAAATGCAAATCAAATGAATCTAAATGCTATAATGTGCTATATTACAATTCGGCGGGAAGGCACACAAATTTAAAAGCATAGGACAGCTGAAATTAGTGTTCTGTCAGGGATGAGCAGCTATTTAAGTCTGGAATGTTTAAAAACAGAACAAGCTTTAAAAAGTGTATTCTAAGATGTAGAGCTACCTGCAAGAAGTTACTGATATGCTTCATTCAGTTTTAATTCACCCCTTTTAGAGCAGATATTCCTATCTATAAATTTTTATTTAAAGAGGAGACTTTTCTGTGGCATAGTGCCTTTTAAGATATGACTGTGATATGCATGGAGAGAATTCCTAAGGAAAACCCACAAATACGTATTTCTGATCAGAAAATGCTTTTCCAAATACATTAAACGTATAGTGACCCACTTCTATGAGACATTACTCAGGTTCAGTGCTTATTCCCAGCTTCAAGAAATACAACAAAGAGTTCTTTTAGAAAAAAATAAAACAAGATTTGACAGGAGATGCTAGCAAGGGCATTATACAACTCGGGCATTATTACAGAGACAAACCAGAGAGGTTTTCCCATCAGCATCGCTCTGCCCACACTTAGATGCATTCATTAGTGAGGGCTGGTTTTATAAATCTCAGTAGAGAGAGAGACGCTCCCAATCACGACGTGGCGTGTGCAGAAGTGTAATTCATTTTGCTGCTGTGTGAGTTATTCAGGGAACTCTTAGCTGTGCGTGACACTAAAATAATTCCTGGTGTTAAGAATGAACTGGGGATTGTGCAGTGCTATTTAAGAGACGCTGCCTTCTTGAATGTGAATGTCAGGTTTCCGTTGAACAGAGGAAGAAGACGGGAACACCTGGGTCGTGATTTTAGTTCATATGCTTTTCAGGCTTTGTGGTAAACCAGCAGTGCTCCTACAGTTAAAGGGCTTAGAACATCAACATAATTGTAAGAAAGAGTTAGCTTCACGTTTGCTTTTTAAGCATTACTTTTATCTCAGAAACATCTCGCAAAGGGAGGTAAGAAGTCACTTTTTTAAATCTTCCTGAGATTTGTTTTAAAATAACATAGTAGTTGCACTTAGGGACTTGCAATACGCTTCTCATTTTGACAGAGTTGTACAAATGTGAATTATTCGTCCTTAAAACAGCTTTGGGGGTAGCACTGCTGCCATTAGCGGTACATATTCTGAATATCAAAGATGTTAGGAGACCGTAGGACACAACTGTACAAACCCTTACAATCTGGAGGAGGTTGTAGTGATTCCACTGAAGGGCATTTATAGTGCTACAGCTTTGCATGTCAGACCCAATCCCGGTGGTTTTAAAGTCCCTAACAAGAATGTCAATATCCCTATTAACAAAAGGAGACTTTTCCAAATTCACTTAAAACTGAGAATAGACTTGTTGCATCTGTCCAGGCTTCTAAGATTACAGCTGACACAGCTAAGTGATGACCGTAGCTCTTTACAGGATACCTAGCTTTTCATATAATGGAAGAGGTAAGTAAAATAGAAGTGGTTCTGATCTTGGCTGAACCTGTATAAAGCCTGAGCAACTGAACTGAAGTCAATAAATTTGCTCCGTGCTGGGAGCTCTTTAAATGAGATACAAACCTAGACCAGTATGTTTAGCTGGCATTCAGGAAATATCTTTAATTCTGCTTTATCTTCTTTCTGCTTTATCTCTCTCTAAGCTCATTATATGAATGTATTCAAACTTTTTTATTACTAAAGCTGGTCAGTTTAACCCAGATTAAGGATGTAACAGCACACTTCAAAAAGTAAACATAAAGGAACAGATTTTTTCAGGAGAGATCAGCTCTTCCTTAGCCAGGAAAAAAAACCCAAAGAAACAGATTTTCAGAGATCTTAGCTATTGACTCTTGAAAATCTGGCCCCACATATTACAGCATCTTGGGTTAATGCTTTTTCTTGTCTGTTGTGGTAGGTGACAGGTGAAGTTAGGCCAAGTTCATCCATTCACATTTACAAAAAATGTATCCTGTTTCTCATTTAGCTATGCACGTGTTAGATACCTCTGATTTTACCTCCTGCTCCTGTGATGTATGCATTGGAACAGTACTGAGCATACCGATAATTGTGAGTTGACTATGGAATTCCTTTGTGTTAAAACTGAAATGAAGTCCCCAGTAACTGCAATGGCCAGAGCATAAGGTTTTTTCTATGAACTACTATGAAAGTTCTTAGACATAAAATTTTAGGTAACAAAATGTAGGTAATTTTTTCCCTAGTGAATTACAATCACATTAATAATTAAATATGAATTAAATAGCATGGGCAGCATTGCTTGTATGACATAAACTTAGGTGGCTTTATGTTTTATGCTTGTTTAATGAGAAACAAACTATTGTTCACATCATTCTGATTTTTGTCTTTCAACACTACATAGACGATGTAAATAACAAAAGCAATATACTTTTCCTTCAAGCAGATGGCCTCTCCCTTTCTCCTGGCTGAGACTCCGAATGGAGACGATTTCAAAGCTCTCTCACCTTCCCCTAACTTAGAAGATTCCCAGCACTTGTAAGGAAAGGCATTATGTTCATCACTTGTTGGATCCCCAGCTCAGAACACCAATCTTTAGGAAAAGCGTCGCACGTTTATGCCTTGTGTCTATTCGAGAGATGTTGAGAACATTCCCCTGTGGCAGCACCTGTAACAGGCCTGGAGCTGTCCCTCTAACAACTCTAGTATCTCAGAACGAGCGTTCTTTGACTTGTCTTTGGAAGGTCTGCAATGAGAGGAACAAATGTACTTGCTAGGAGAATCACACCTCTGCAAGGATGCTTTCTCCATTCCACTTTAGCCTTGGTGGTATTCAGTGTATGGCTTGCCATGGCAGATCACATCTTGAAAAATGACAGTCCAATTCTCATTGCACTGTGTGATACGAAGATTGTATTCCCTACTTAGACATCTGTAACAGTGTAATCAGAAGGAAAATTATTTGAAAGCCTAAATTTGAACAAGTCATTCTTTTCTGTACTAAATTGTGTGCCTTTATCAAAGTGTAAATTCTGATTCCTGTATTATTTGAAACCCAGGACATGAAAAATTAGAAGTTTTAGGTACAGAAAATAATCCCAGTGAATGAATTTGTCTATTTAATAATAATATGTTCTGGAAATGCAATCGCTGGTTTCAACAAACACACATAAAATACTTTAGGAAAAAAATACTCACGTTTAAGTATATTTCTTCTTTCTAGCTCCTCCACAGCAGGTCTTTGGCTGAGTCGCCTGCGGAAAAACACCAAAATCACATTTTGTACCATGCCTGTTCTTTGGAAAGTCTGCAGTATTCTGAGTTCTGCCTGGTGTCTTCCTCAGGGAGGGGGCTACAAAATCCCTCTCCAGGACTCAGGAAGAAAAAAAAAAAAAAAAAACACAACAAGAATCCTGGCACCAGAATGCTTTCTTGTATTATTGTTCCCAAATGTCAGCAATGCAGGTAGAACTTCTCCTCTAGTTTGCTCTGCTGTCAGTGAAACGCTTCCTCAGAATGTGCATCCTTTTCACCACACTTGCCAGACAGTCACTTGGAACCAGTGCTCTCCAACAGTTAAATTCACTCTTGAGGGGGTGTTTAAGGTGGTTATTAAATGAGTTTCACAGTGATCTTCTGTAGCTATCACTGCCTCTACCTTTTAATCTCACGTAGCAGCGGGCTTTCTCTTTTCTAGTGACACCAGTGGTGCATCCTGACAAAATGCAGACTTGCCAGAAATAAAGCTTTCCTGTGGTTTCCCGACTACACATCTGACAGACCAATCCAGCAGCTCGCCTCCTGCCTGCTGGATAAAATTCGTGTGCTGCTCACAGCCTCATGCTGTCTGAACGGAGTGTCTTATGCAGTTTCACCTCCCCTTTTCAGTAGTGCTGCTTCAGGATTGAGTCTTCAAATCATATGATCTGTGCCACAGCGATTTTATTCTGCATACTAAATGAGACTTCCCCACGAGACACTGCTAATATCTGCAGAGAATCTCAGGTAATTGAACCCCTCCCCTAGGCTGACACACACATGCTGCATTTCCTAGCTTTCAAGTAATAATCCAGCAAGCAGATCGGAAAGAGTTTATGATGCTTTCTGGCTGGCGTTCTGGCAACGTTAAGGATTCTCATCGTCTCCTCTCCAGCAGATGTTGCCAAGCCAGAGATGAAGTTACACGGACAAAGAAATACTCAGAGCAGGGACCACACTGCAGACCACTGCTGCAGTAGTTACCCCTCTACTGTGTACAGGAAATAAAGGAATGATTATAAACTGATGCTATAACAAGATCTACATGCTATCAAATATACAAGAGATGAAAAAAATGAAGTAACCTTTAACAGCCTGTAAAAGAACCAGTAAAAGTACCTGATTCTAACTCATCCCGTTTTTTAAGCCTTACCAAATATACCTTCAAAATCAGCTCTGTATTCATATATTATGAGACCAAGAGCACAAAATGTGGATGCAACTCCTTATCCTTTTTAATTTCCCTGAGATCACTGGGAAAGCTGTCATCTTTGGCAACAGGAAGGCATCACAATTACTATACCAGATCCACACCAACAGAAAACTCAGCCTAACTCTCGTTCTTCCTACCTAACATTTCATACCACCTAAGGTTTTTCTCCCAGTCTCTGGAATTCTTTTTGGACTAGTAAGTTGGATACTGAAACAGGAATGATGCTGAAATGCCCTACTAAAGGCTTTAGACATTTATTTTTTAATTCCTATTACCCTTGGACTCCTCCCTCCTCACTCATTTCCCTCTATGTCTCAGAAATTATACAACTTTGGCTAGGTTTTGTTTGAAAGAGATTAATGTGCATTTTATAATATAAATATAATATAAATCAGGGAAGAGTGACTTACTGGGAGAGCTTATCTGCTGCTCACATGCCTCTCTCTCAAGCCATTCTTAATTACAGCCCCTCCATGCGAGATTTATAAATTCTCCCAGAATCTGTACATTAGATTTCAGAGGCCCCTTTTAAACTGAGAGATTAAAAGCCTAACAGAAATTATTAAAGCAGTATGAGAATGCATATGTATATGAATGCGCTGTATATTTTTTTTAATATATCTATAGTTACAATATCTATGATGGTTAATTATTGAAAACCCTGTTTCCCTTTCGGCGTTGACACATACATGGTAGGTGCCCCGAGACAACAACGTATTTCAGTGCACAGCCTCAGCTTAACCCACAGCGCAGGGAAAAGGTGCAGGCATAGACAGGCACACATATGCACGAGAGGCCATGGCATTTTTTTTTCCTCAACTTTTTCAGAGATACGCCCCACACTTCCAAGCATTTTATCACAGCCATGAAACCAGAAGAAGGCTTTTCTTCAAATTAAATTCTAACAGTTTCCTTTCCCCGCTGCACGAGCTGTGCTGCATGGTGGCTGCGCTCCGGGCGAAGGGGAAACGGTGTGAGTTGGTGGAGGTGAAGGTCTCCAGATGCCTCCACCGAGGGCTGCTGACTGTAAGGAGGGGGAGCAGCGGTGAGCTGCCCGGAGTGAACCAGGACACGAGAGGCACCTTCTGCAGGAAGGACTTTCCTGCGTCCGGAGAGGAGCGTGCCTGCTGGCAGAGCACATCATCCGCCATAGCAAGAAACTAGGTGCTGCTGTGGGTATTTACTGTGCGAGCAGAGCCCCTCCTGCCCCAGCCGCTCAGCTGCTTCGGGAGGAGGGAGCTTCATCCCCACCCCCGGGCCTAAGTGGCCCCAGCTGCTCGTCGTTTCCTCGGAAGGGGACGCGCAGCCCCCCTCGAGGACGCCGACTTCCCTCAAAGCTCGCCTGCAGCTGGCCTCAGAGTGAGATAAGGACAAACACGCTTCTGGGAGCTCCTGCCAGGTCAGTGGCTCAGCGTAGCACAGGGGAAGCTGCAGGTAACCTCTCTCAAAAACGCATATCCCTCTTGCAAGGAGCTTTTACGTGAGAAACTGTTTCAGATGAGTTTGTGCCTCTGCTTGGGTGAGCTGTTCTTTGGGCACCGTGGGGCTCCACATGCTCTCCTGAGCAACAAGTGCTCTGCTTTGGACATTTATTTCATACTTTTCACCAAAGCTGTTAAAATATGAAATCCTGCCAGTGACAGAACCAGAAAACGTCCCTGGTGTGTTGAGCTCGGTGCGTTTCTTCAGCCGGCGGCCGTCCGGCCCTGCGGAGGGGCAGCGCCGTGGCCTCAGAAACACTGCTGCGCCTCAGGGAGACCGGGCCTGGGGAAATGGCGGCCGGCTCTCCTCATAGCATTGCTGGGGAGCGCAGGCCAGGAAGCGGGTGCTGGAAGATGAAGGCTCTAGAGAGGGGATGCTCAAATCGCCTGTTTGAAGGACACATGCTCCAGCTGAACGACGATTATCAGCAGACTGCATTGCAGCAGGGGAGCCGGTGCGTGATCCTGGAAGATGAAGCAGGCGCCTTCCATGAAGGCTAAAAACTGAACCTTCAGTGGCCGGTGGATGGCCTCCACAAGCTTTGCACAGGGAAGGGTTTTGTATTGCAGAGCCACAGGCCATTCTGAAGCAGAGTCGAGTCCTGGCTTGTTTCCTGTGGGTTCAGCAAAGTTCCTGCACCTGAGTGTGGGCAGCTGCAGGTCTCCACCCTGGGGCCAGCCTGCACCCACCGGGGAGCCACGCTGCTCTGCAGCTCCAGTGGTAGGAGCCATTTGAAGGTCTGAGGTGGACGTGGGACTCCAGCACTGCTGCAACGTGGACGTGGACACGTGAGTCCTGTGCTTTTTGTTTCTGTTGTTTATTCACCTGGGGACTCAGAGCCCCACATGGGATTCACCTCAGTGAGGTGACTGTAAGATCCACTGGGAGCACTAACACAGTGCACCGCTTCCATTGTGTCACAGTAATGGTTTGTTTTCAATTGATTTAAATTTAGATATCTATTTCTTGTGTTTGAGAAAAGTACCCAATTTATGCTGTTGTGTTCTTGGGCAATATTAAAGTCCAGGTGTGTGTATTTTTGCACTTCCTGCTGAGGCACCTCTGAGCGCTTCTGCAGGGCCAGCCATTTTTGGAAGGGTCTTGAAACTTTCTTGAAAACTCTCAAGTAACTTGCAGACAAGTCCTATCTCTGTCCAGATTCCCCACGGTGTAAATGCACGGACTGTCACTGATACTGCCACAATCTGATATTAAGAGTATCCACTCCAGGCATTTGCTTCCCCATTAGCTTAAACCAAGGGATGCCAAGAGCAGAAGCAAGCGGAGCCGAACCTGCAGCGCCTCAGTCGAGGCAACTGCAGCTGCCTCGGGGAAAACAAGCAGAACTGGAGCCACCAATGTTGCTTCCCCAGAATTTATGTTTGGATACAGTTCAGACAGAGTTTTCTGTACATGTGTCAGTGATGGTCCAAGTTTGGATAGAGACCAAAATCTGAATATTTTCCCATAATGCCAAAGCAGTCACCATAAGCTGGGTAGGGAGGGAGACACAACACTACGTGGACAGCTGTTTTTTAAGTTTGGAAAAATAACAAAGTTTTTGTGTTATTGTTCTGTGCATACGCATAAACCTTCAAGCACCAAGTATTCTTCAGCTGTTTAAAGTTTGGGGAGTGTTTGGGGGCATTTTCAGATTACCTTTAGAATGTTTTCTCCAGTAATTTGGGCTCAGAAAGGTAACTGGATAAATTTATATACTGCCATCTCTCAGAAGCCCAAGACTTCGCCTCCTCCTGTGTCCTCCGCAGTGTTACTCCTGAGGGTGAGAGGAGCAGGTCATTGCAGGTTAGCTCAGGCCCCTGTGGTTCACCCTGAGAACACCCTGCAGGTAGAGCCATGTGCAGTCTTGGTCTCGGAGTACCGCGGGTGCTGAGAGTCTCCACGTGGCCTCAAGGTATTTGTTTTCTCCATGCAGTGTGCACATGGGAATCCTGCGATGTTCATGAGCGCTCCATGCTGGCTCTGAGAGGGGCAATAAATCTATGTGTGGCTGTTTCCCTTGACGTACATGTGCGGTGTCTAATTGCAGCAAAACAGGCTGCCCAGGGAGATAACGAGTCCTGCCCCTACCAGCCCTGTGGGTGGGGAAGTCTCTCTTGGCTGGTCTGGCGGAGCGGACTGCAGCCCTCTCCCACGAGAGTCCGGTTTGAGGTCCTGCTAACTAACATGGTCGACACACGCACAAGTGCAGATGCTGGAGTTGACTTCAGGGGGAAAACCACGAATGGCTTGTCCCCTCTGGAGCAAGGTCACATGTTCATGCGCCCAATGACTGTCCCATGTGCCTGTGACTGCTGATGAATAGATCAATATTTACTTCACGCAGTCTGATTGTCTCTTTCACATTCAAGGGAATCAATGTCTTCGGACCAGCATTACACCAAGGTTGATGGTATTGGACTGTTACAGGTGACTCTGAATCCTCCGCAGTCTGAGGATTTGCATGTCACTAGGATCCCAGGGTCTGCTATCAGATGGACAATGCATCAGTATGTCCTACAAGCAGGAGACGCTGCCAAGTTCTCTGTCCTCACAGTTAACCTTAGCGGTGTCTGCTTTGTCCGCTATGGGAACTGCGTCTCAGGCAAACCACAGCAAGCTGTGGGCTTGCAGGTGTGGGCACGGAATAGCTGATGAGAGACAAATGTGGAGCAAGTGCAGCCCCCCTGTATGCGTATGGGGCTGTGCTGACTACCCACACCTCAGGCAGTGCTTCCTTTCTAGTTCCTCTTACTAGTCTGCAGTCTCACCTGCCAGCAGACCCTAGCAAGTGTTCAGCAGAATCCACTGCAAAAAAGCTCATGTTCTTGGTTTGTGGGGTTCTTATCTGTCCCCAAAATGTATTCCCTTGTTTCCCAAATATATTTTTGCACGGAGTCTGTTGCACAGTACCCATATGTATGATTGTCATAAAACTGGATTTATTTCAGATTTGTAGCTGAAGCCAAAAGACATACTTTGGAATCCTGATTCTGCCCTTAGTTAGATCCATGTGATTTTGATAATCTTCTACAAAGGGAGGGGTAGACTGGGTAGGCACGGACACGTGCGTGTGCCTGTGGACTCTGGACTGACAAGTGAGCAATCAATTCCAGCCTTCAGTGAGTGAGCTGTAGCCAGCAGCAATTGCATTGATTGCCTCTTGTGACAGGTAGTTTTGCAGACAGTTGGGAAGGGGCGGGGGGAGAGGAGGATCCCTCTCAAGGGAGAGCTGCAGTCCAGGCAAAGGGAGGAGAAACGGGAGCGCCCTGTGCTTGCTCCTCACAAAGCAGCTTGTGTCTGCTGCCCATCAGGAGAGCAAGGCTCTGCCTCTTACATGGGCATCTCTATTACCAGAACATCATGTTCAGTTCAACAAGAAGTTTATTTTCATCCTTCCTATAAGTAGCTGTGAAGAGGATGTGTGCCAGGGCTTTGAGTCACCCACGCGCTGCACTGTGGCAGTGCGGTACTGCTTGCAATGCACAATTATGGGTAGTAGTAAATCCTTGGTAGGAGGGACTTGCTTTTTACATTCTGTACAAAATTAGAAGGCAGACACTGAGACACGATCTTGGTTTTACCCCAAGGTAATTCTGGAGCATGTAAAAAGTGGTAGCTGAGTGACGTGCCAGCATTTCCCGTAACAGGGTAAGAGTAGTTGCTGCCGTTCTCTGATAGTAGGAGGTTAAAGAGCAGTATGAAAAGGGTGAGCTGGTACAGTAGATCCTGCAAGTTGCATGCAAAAACTTCACTGCTTTAAAATTGCCCAATATTTGTGTCTATGTTCCTTCATAAAGTATCTCTTGCATCCAGTGGAACACACTGGATAAATGCAGAGGCCATATATGTTGTCTTAATTACATATCTTATTCATTTGTTTGGCCTTTAGTTCTGTCTGGATTTTCAAGGCTGCAAATCAGCAAGAGTTCAGTTAATCATGTTGTCATTCATCTCCTAGGCAATTACAGTTGTCCATCATTATAATTTCTGTGATGTAAGCCCTGCAATGAGGAGTTCAGATTTCAGTTGGAATAAAAACTACATACTTGCCCAGCGTGACCCTTGTATCATAACCCACTGTCCCTGAACAACCTACGTCCTTGTGACATGTTTGGTATTGCATAGTGTTAGTTAGTGCTAAGTGCTGTGTGGGCTGAAATACACCAACAGAGCCAGTATCTAATTATGTGAGAGGATTCAGATGGAGAAGGCTTTACGGTAATCACCGTTTTCACCACCTGTGAAAGCCCCGCTGCAGCTGACCTTTGGTTTCTTGGTTTTCTCAATGTGTGAGGAAGAGAGGCCACGCACAGCGGGAGAGCAGAGCCTGTCTCTCAGTTCAAAGGCCTGCTGCAAAGCTCAGGGAAGATGCTGAGCATCCTTCCATCACCTTCAGGAGGCTTTTGCTTTCATACATCTCTCAACATGCGGTTAAGGACTCTTGGACGATGTTGTGGCACATTCCAGGACTGAGATAACATAAAGGTTTTTATTGTCAGTTGAGCTATTAGTTAATATACAAGAACTAATGCGCCTACATTAGGGTGTAAATGTAATAGCTGCTTATTTCAGAACAGGAGCTTTCTCCTCTCCCTTCCGCCTGCTCCCCTACTCTGGTTTAACAGAGCTGTTAGTGGAACTGTCCTGTTTGTAATAGAATTACAATATTTAGTCATTAGGGTGGCAAAAGTACAACTGATTTTTTCAGCCAAAGACATGCTCCGAGTCTGTAGTTTGTTTGTTTTGGTAGCAACATCAGCATGAGCAGCACTGCTGCCTGCTCTTGCTTCTGCTTTGCCTTGCAGCAGGGCAAAGAACTGGTTCGGGGAATACATTCAAGCTAAAAATAGCTCAGCAAGAAAAGCTGCTGAAAGAACATGCTCTTCAAATAACAGTGCAAGTGGTGCAGCGTCTCAGCGCAGCTCCTGCCGAAGGCTGGTGAGGGCTCAAGGCTATGTATTAAAATGTACGTTGAAGGGCCTTCCAACTGAAAGCACGTGCTAGTTATGATCTGGGTCATGCTGTGCAGGTCACTGAAAATGGTGAAAATGGTGAGTAATGTTTCATTGCAAAGCAATAGATTCTTTTTCCTCTCTCTCTTCCTCCCCCCCCCCCCCAAAGCAGGAGTAAAACTCTGGAGCCCTGTGTTACCATGGGGCGGGGGTGGGTGGGAAGCAGTCTTACATAGCTCAGATTTGGGCAAATTGAGAATATTATGGGTTTGATGCTTCAGGACAAGCAAACAAAAGGAATCATATAAATCCCAGGGGTTTAATTCTATCCCATTATGTATGTATTACCATTATATTATTTTAAATAAAGACATCTGCCACTGCTGAAGTGATACTAAAAATCAACTCTGATAGCGACTGCTTGAGCAACAGCAGGGAGCCTACAAGTCAATCACTAGTAGACCAGAAGCAAATCTTAGCCCAGCGGTGGGGACTGCCTCTTTACTCAGACTTTGCAATACTCCTAGTGAAACAGTTGCATACTCCTGGATGCTTACTGGGTAATGAGATGTACAAAAAAATAAAAAAAAAGTTAGGTTTTAACTTCACTGTATAAACGATGCCTAATACAATGCTTGTGCTTGATCTCCTCCAGGGAGACTGAGGCTGGGTTGCCAGCCACCCTTGAGCCCTGTAAAGAAAGGAAGTGTCCGTAGGCTCATGACTCAACTTCCTGGGCAGCCAGGAATGCAATCTCAGCCACCACAGTCAGAGGGAACAGGCACAGGAGGACAGAAAGACATGTCAGTTTGGAGTGCAGCACCAGCGACACTTCAGAGTCCATCAAGTAGAGAGACTGTACATGGATGGAAGTGTCCCAGAATGTCCTGAATTCAGCTAGGATGCTCACTGTTGCACAGCTAATGTTAAGATCCTGCAAAACTGTGCACTTAACCTATAAACAGTTTCCCCTATCAACAGATGCCACTGCACTGTACAACTGTGGGATTTGGGTCACTGGAAGAAACCACAGCTGGATTTGCAGACAGCAGGCAAAGAAATATTGGTATGCATAGCCTGTCAGCCTGCCTCTGCTGACTATATGTAAGTTCTCCTCCACCCCCTCATTTAATGCAAAATGATTTGAGAATGGCCATTCTTGCCATGGATACAAGCTGCTGAGAATTTCCCCGTGCAATGTGAGCTCTGGAGCATAGACTTCTCTGTTCCCTGTAACCTGTGTTTGTATATAAAGGACCCTTTGGCAATCTGCAGTCTGTGAAGTGACAAACATCTGCAGGCGTATTTGCCATTGCAAGGCGTTGCATAAAGCAACAGCAAGGATTTACCCCAGGGCTGGTGGTATCAAGCTGTGTGAGCCTACTAACCCAGCAGGTTCAAACCCTAACCAGAGAGGGCATGCCATTGCGCTTTCCAAACTGCTTGTAATGTCAGGCTTTACACCAAGGGATAGCTTTCTTAATCACTGAAGTAAACCAAGGAAAATGCAGTGCTTTCCTGGCTTTGTGTAATCCCTAAAGAAAAAAACTAAATGATAGTGATTCTTAAAGTTGCAAATGCTACTGGGATAGACAGTCCCTGCTGGGACCATATGTACGACTGCACACCTGCTATCCAATTGCAGGGATCTCTCTGGGAACGCTCTCCCTGGCAACGCAAGTGCTTTCTAGTTCTCTTCTGTCACTCACCCACACAGCATCTCCAAAAGGATGGGATATCCCTGCCTTCAGATAGCATATCACCATCTGTTGTACTATTTTCTGTTTCTCTTGTGCACACTATTGTTAGCCCAGCATTTTTCAGTACAGAGCTAGACCAACAGCTTGCCCTCCTGCTGTCATTAACCGAAGCTGGCCAGGGCCACACAGCCTTTGCCCACAGCATGCTCCGAATGCTGTTTCTTTACTGCATCCCCATTTATTTTATGCTAATCTTTCACTTTTTGTGAAATTTCTAATGAGATTATCTGCTGGTTTTCAGTGCAAAGAGTAAAGTCAAAAGATGTGGCCCAAGCATTCTGTAGGAGTGTGAGTCCCCTGGTCACAATGACAGGAATAATAACCTATATTGTAGTTATTTCGCCAGCAGATCTCATAGTCCTCTGCAAAGCCAGTCTGTATGGTTATCCCTATTGTACAGAATAGGAAAACGTGGCAAAGTGTCTTGTCTGGAAAACAAGACTTGCAGACCCTTCAGGGATTTATTTCACTTCCCACTGCAAATGGTATTTTAGTGATTCTGTTTTCTTTGGTTTTAAATTGGGCTGTGTGAGGAGTATGACTTGTCACTTGATGCCACAGAGCGTGACACTGAGCACTACAGACAGGCTAACTTACATGAAAATGCAGACAGGATTTGAATTTAAAAATGGCATCCTCATATTCTGTGTGCTCTTCCCCAAAGCTTTTTTGGGACCCTCCTTAGTTCCTTTTAGGATCCTGTGTTCAGTTATGGTGCTGTAAATCCAAATAAAGGTTGCTGGCAAATTTCAGTCAGGAAAGAAAAGTCTGTGCTTTTGAAATCTGGGTTCTTCAATTGAATAAAATGTAAAAATTTAATTATGTAACATTTCCTATTGACCTGAGCGTTTAGTTTTGACATTACTGCTATGATTTGTTGTGGTACAACATATGCTGTCTGTTAGTGTCAAAGTGCAAGGCTGCGACAGAAAACCTTTGTGAAGTCTCCATGTTCTTGGGAAAGGATTCAATTTTACCACCTCCGTGTCTCCTTAGAGTTGGTTTGTGTCTGCTGTCTGACTGCTAGGGTGGGGGGAGCTGAGCAGAGCATCGTAAGGTGGCAGTGACTCCATCAAAGCTAGAAAAGGTCTTGTCTCTCTGCAAAAGACCTCCATCATATGCTGGTTTTCTAGGCTTTTGTAGCATGTGTTTTTTCATTGCAGCTGATGCAAAGCAAGTCACGGGTAATGCTGCATTTGAGCGCTGGGCCTCCAGTCCACTAGAAAGTCCCTGCTAACCCTGAGCTTCCTGCTCCGATCATCCTTGTAGACCTAAGCTTGGTATTTCCACACACCTATCATTCTCTGTTAGTTTTTTCCTTTATAATTTTTATAATTTTCCTTTATAATTAATTGAATGATGCTTATAAATATAACTTTCCTTACCACATTAGTACCGCTTTGTTTAACCTTTTCCTGAGAAGGAGGATTTCTCCCCTGTTGGGTGGTATTTGGAAGTACTGTAGCCACTCCCTGTGATAATTACAATACTAAGGCTGCAGTGTAGCCTGGCCAGAATATGGCTTTTGCAGACACCCTCAAATTAGCCTGATCTCTTTGCAGCAGCCAGCTGCTATCTGGAGAGACTGTTGTGAGATCTGGCTTTTTATTTTTTTAACATGTTTTCTGAAAAACTAATGAAGTATTAATTCATTCAGAATTTAATTTGCTTAATGAATATGATCATCTCAAGCAAATGACAATGGATGTTCATCTGTGAGCCATGTAGTCTTGATTTTGAGGGCTTTTTTTCAACAGTGAGGCACTCATGTTTTTGTTTGGGTGTTTGTCTCTTGGCCAAGTAGTATTTTGTACAGTTTTAACAAAGAAAACCAATGCAACTGTCACATCTTTGTACAACAATGGACTAACTGAAGTAACCTGTTTCTAATGCGATTTAAGACCCAGATTTTAGCAATGTGCTGATCCTTCAGGCAGGTGTGTTTCTTTGTTGCCTTGCTACAGTCCTCTGCATAAATGGACTTTCAACAGGAGGAGGTGCTCAACCTCCAAAGGTGGTGTCTCTTTTTCATTTCACTGGATAAATGCTTGAGCATGGATTGATATATCTGGGAGTCCTTTTTTGTATTTTGGTGTGTTATATGTGACAGCTAAAGGAAAAGAAAGAAAATGCTTTCCAGGGAAAAAAAACACCCCAAAGTCTGGAGAGGTCAAGGAAGTGTGCTGGCCACTTGGATGACTTAATTAGCCTAAAAAACAAATAATGAAGGAAACTTGCAATGCTCTGTTTGACCCAAGTAGCTCCCAAGCTACACAAATAAACAGGAAAAACCCCACAAGACCTGACTATACAGCTGCAGCTTGCCAGGTGGGCACAGGCTAGATTTAGCTAGAACTACATTTTAATAATTGATACGACTGTACAATATTTATTAAGTAGTGTTTGATTACAAACAATGACCTTCTGTTATGACCTGTTTTCTCTCCTTTCCCCCCTCCCTATTTTCTAAATATTTCCTTCATTTTTCACCCCCCTCGCCTTGTCTAAGGTTAGTTCAAAAAGGTGGAAACTATGCTAGACTGACCCAGTTTTTCTAGATGAAAGCAGCAAGCCCAAGCCTCTGATTCCTGGGAGGAATTAAGATCTTGAATGAACCAGGCTACAGAAGTTGTGCTCAGAGCTGCAGGAGGAGGAAACTGTAGTAACTAACAGTATTTGGAGGGCCAGCAACTGCACTGTGTTAATTGCAGTTTCCTTGGATCACATGTGGTGAACTGGTTCTTGGAAGAGAGTCCAAAAACGTGCTCGAGTTCTTCACACAAAGGTGCAGATGACTCATCTGACAACGCTGGCCCATAAATCAGTGATAACGTGCTGCTGTGGTACTAGCCATATGCCATCCAGGTACGGTGTGTGCAAATGTGATGCCACACAGTAAGAAAGCTTTATCTGTTCCCTTCCCCAGTCTAAAAGCCACACTGAATTCTATCCACTTTGGTATTCTGCAGGCAATTCACAGCAACAGTTATGCTGAAACTCATTTATATCTAGTCTGCATATGAAGTTGGCTAGGTATAAAAGGGGGGATGGGGTGGGAGAACCAACACAAAACCAAAACTACCCCTCCCCTCTCCCTCTTTTGTTCTTACATGCTTCCAAGCGGAAAGTCTGAAATTGAGTATGTTAGAACTGGCTGAGATTTTGCTTATACCAGTTCACAGTCTTTCAGATACACACTGTCCATCTCATCTTGCTTCTGTTTCAACTATTGTGAAGTAAATGCTTGGCATTAAGTGCATAAAACATTTTTCCTGAATTTCATGAACAGGTTTAAAACAAAAAACCTAATCCTAAGTAATCTCAGCAACACAGCGACCATCCCCGCAAATAGTGAGGGCTGCCTCCGTGAATGGCTGAATCCCTGCTCAACCCTTGCATTATCAGTGGCTCACAACTGCTACAGCACCTTGTGCTGGTCAGGTTTTTGTCATAAAACAGAACAAATGGCTGTGACAACCAGAGCAGCTTACTTCAGTCTCTGTCGATTAAGGTCTGCAAATTAAATTAATGTCTTTCTGTAATTACACGTGCTGCAGATCCAAGTTAGCTTAAGGACCTGAATCATAATCCAGTGTAAGGTGAAGCACTACAGAGTATTATTGGCTTTCTGCAGATTTCCATTTTGGTTTATGACTGTTTATCACTTTACAGGGCCAGGGCCCAGATCTTCAGGCATGTGTAGATGCCTGTTTTCTGAGAGAGGATCTGAGCCTGAACAGATGCTGCTATTTGTAGGCATTTTGGCAGGGCAAAACAAGTGCACTATTTTCTTCCCTGAAATGTTTTTTCCTTATTTAATTAAACTTGCTTTAGCAGTTTTCCTGCAGGTTTATTTACATAATTACGCTCCCTTTGTGATATATTACAGCTTTCTGAAACTTGATTTTTTTGATTTCTAGTTTCACATGTACCACTTGTGCTAGAAGACCTATTCCAGGAATTGACCCTCTGCGTCCCAGAAAAGGCCCTGGCTATTCCTCTCTGTGTCTATACCTCCTGCTCTGCTTTTCCCTTCCCTGCAGTGCACTGACCTGCTGCCCTTGCCTTCACTGTGCCGTGGAAAACATGTTTGATTATCAGTTCCTGGCACTGGAGCCAGGGAAGCAGAACAGAGCAGTGCAAGCAGTTAGTGTCTTCCCAGAAGACAACCTGTCATCAGCTGTGCCCTGGACAGGTGAAACTTTTTCTTGTCCCCGGGCAGAAGTAACTGCCCTCTGCAATGACACTTCCCCGCGCTAGCACAAACTAAATGCCCAACATTTTCAACAGGAGGTGCATGCTGAATCCTTAGCGATACAAACCTGCACAGAGAGCCGCTTTGAGTCCTGGGCGTGTTGTTCAAATCAAAAACTAGCACACAGGACTAAGTCCTCTCTGTTGCAGCCCTTTATAAATGAACTAGTGTGTTTAAAAATTCTTGCCCAACATGCTGTGGGCTGGGCTGAGACAGCAAATTGCTCTTTCTGGTTCAGCTGCAGATCACGGCTCCTGCCCAGAGCTGATAGGGTGCTCCATAATTAATTGTGCATGTACTGTGCTTCATTACTGAAGCAAGCACGCATCTCCCGTTACAGAGCTTCTGTCCAGAGGGTCTGTTATGATTGCATCCTCATGGTGGTTGGATTTGTTACTTGCTGACCAGCGATTCGTGTTAGTGAGGTTCATTCTATTTTTGCAAGTGTAATACATGAAAGGGAAAAAACACTGCCTTTCTCAAGAGCTCTTCAGTCCTTAAGAGAAAGGGGCAGGGTACACAAGGTATGGCATATAGAGACGTACTTGAATCTGTTCTAATACACGTATGTGAGCTGCACTGCAGCTCCCTTGCACCTGAAAAGCCCTGTAAACAGGAGGCTAAACTGACTTACTGCTTGGAGACGTTAATAAAACTTGAGTTTTCTCCCTTTCATCCTGATTTTTATCCTTGAAGACTGTCTCAGAGCAACTCTGGCAGCAGACACTAAACCTCAGCCCCCTTGACTGTAAGGCCAGTGCTGTCACTGGGTACATAACAGGGTTTCCAGCTGGGTGTCACTGCCTGACACCAAGGCAAGGCTTGGGGAATATTAATGCCTATGGGATCCTTACATCTAAATCCTGGAGGCAGCTCCAAAAAATGTCAGCTATCACTTACACTTCCCCCATTTTTCCAATCCTTCTGCCTTACCTCCCCCCACAATGTTTTTCTTTTCTGTAGCCTGAAAAGTTGAGCCCATAATGGAAAAGGGACAAAACATGAAAAAAAATCCCAAATCTTCACACGGCACCAGGTTTAAAAAGCATTTGGGCACTGTGCAAGCTGTTAATAAAATACTGCAGCCACATGCAAATCTCCAACAGCACCCCCAGCCAGTCCCACTGCCAGCATCTTGTCCTGCTGTCTAGTGCAGAGCAAGGAGAACGGGAGAGTCCCTCGGCTTACACACACGCCCACAGAATTAAATTGTAGCTCTATATATAGCTCCCGTCTCATGCGAGGAGCTGAGGCTTTCACAGACGCCCACGCTGCACTCGCTGGGGTTATTTTTAGCATCAGTGACAAGGTTACCTGGATGATTCCTGCCAAAAAAGAACAAAATGCATTAAATTGTACACACCTAATTAGCGGTGACAGCTGATCTTTTCTTTGTGCCTGCTCCTGCCTTTCTGTCTCTGGAATAAATCTGTGTCAAGTCTTCCCAGCCTTCTGAAATCAGGGCAGTTCCCTGATTTCTAGTTCAGCGAGTGGGAGTTTGAGCACAGTTGGAGCTTCGTCAAAAAGCCTTGATAATCTCCAGGTGAATTTAGGCTAGTCTCTAAACTGGGCTCAGTTCAGTATCTACTTAATATCTGCATTAGGGCAACTAGTAGTTTGTACACCCACCCACACCTCCACACCCCCACATCCCCTTTTTGGTCAAAATCAAATAACATATTCCCCAAAGTTCTGTGGATTCAGCCCAGTTTCCCACTGAATCTCTCAGTCTGGAGGGCCGACACCTTTTCAGTGAGCAAAGCTGCACTGAGACATTTCTGTGAGGAAGTGGCACAGGACATCCCCCCATTCTTGGGAAAGGGGGCACGGCTTTTGTTTCATTAATAGGTAAAATTTTCCTTTATGATTGCTCTATGTTGAACTTTCACGCTTTGTGCTTTTAGGCTGCAAATCTGAAGTGCTGTTTGTTTGGTATTGTTCTGTCTCCAGCAGCACTGTGAGCTTCACGCTCTGTTACATGAGGCTGAGGTACAAACCAGGGTCTCATCTGGGCGTGCATTTAGCTACATCTGCAGTTTCTGGGCAAGTCAAATCAAAAACGCCTTTCCAGGAACCTCAGGGCAGCACTAGAACTACAGATTTCCAGATGTGGTAAAGTACTCAATAAAGATACCTCCTTTTTCACTTTACACTGCCAAGAAATCTTGCCCCAGCACGATCCGCTTACCCATGCCAAGATTTTCAATATGGTAAAGATCAATTTTAGGTGCTTGAGTTTTGGTTCCACTCTGTGTCCACAAAACCATCGTTCTTCCTGTCTGACTCCCTTGGTGCCCACATTTCAGTATCTGAATTCCTGTCTCCATAATCTTTTAAGTGCCGCTTAATGCATCGTGTCTACTTATGCAAATATCCAAGGAGGTGAAACAGAACATGAAGTGAAAATTACAAGTATAATCTTTTCCGGGAATTCATATTTTCATTGAAACAGTAAGTAATAATGGAGTGTCTTTAACTGTGGTTATACAAGGCATACTTGAGAAGTACCAGCCACCCAGGCAGTTCAAACATTAACTTTCTAAACAGCCAGATATCAAATTTAATTAAACAACCTTTTCCTGCGTCACTCTTCAGTCTAGCAACTACTTTACTCCTCCAGTTTCACCATAAACCCCTTCTGGAACAAAGTGAGACTGTAAGGCAGAAAGCAGTTATTGCAAATAATCGTACTTGCAAATGTCTTTTCTGCCTCTTGACACAAAGAGCTCTCAATTCACTGAATTCCATTGAGGGCTTGTTATCTGCACTCCGAACATATAATAATGGGAACTAGGACCTGTTGGGAGCCCTGTTGCCTAATGCACAGTAGAATATTGCAAGTCCACACTATGGCCCAGGGCACTGGGGATGCATGAATTAGTAACAGAAAACACTACTGGAAAGGGAAATCTGGGGAAAATGGAATACTGCCATTTTGGATGGAGGAGGAGGGAGACGTGTATGTTTCCACGGCAACAAGTGGTAGACTAAATTGGCTGGGAGCATGGAATAGGGGAAATGCACTTTTCAGAAACAGCAATGAACATAAATGAATACTTGAACGTTGCTGTCAGTCAATAATACATCTGAAGTCAGTGGACTTGCACAGCTGTAAAAGTAGAATCTGTCCCAAAAGATACAACAGAATTCCTCATTATCTCTTTTGAGATGCAATGAGTGGGAAAGGGAAGAAAAATAGGAATTTTAGCTTTGACTGCATGAACACCCATCAGCATGATAGCAGAGAGTTGGTTTTCTCTGCAGGTTCACAACTACTGTTGAAATGTATTACAGCCAGAACTGTTTAAAAAATACAGCGATTTTGAGAAAATGTTATTCTTTTGTCTCCCCATTTTTGAAGTTACATAGACACTATTATTCGGTATATTTTGCACATTATATACATCAGCATAGCTTTTCCCCCAGAGTACAGAGCTAGACTGTGTTAGCTGTGGGACTGAGGCAATTTGCTAGACAGCTGTAGACTTTCAAATCCCTACAAGTGTGCTGAAAAATACTGATCTTCAAAACAACTGCTTGTTTACTTGCCATTCTTATGCAGACAGCCATATAACTGCTGACTAATCTGCCTATACGTTATTTTGTTCTGAAGTACAGGTCTGTAGCCTGATGGTACATGTGGATTCATAGCTGAGCTGGCAAGTCCCATTGCCGTTATCTGAGTGTTACTAGTACAGCAGCAGCAGCAACAACGTGCTCTTATCGGCACAGGTAGTGGCAAAGTCATACGGAGACCAGACATTGCTTTTGGACCCCATTTCGCGGTCAGTGCTTCACACCTGAATGCTTAGCAAGTACATTCCTTAGCTATAAACTTTGCAGTTGTCACAAAGACACAAAGAGAGACTATGCTGCACGAATACCAGTAAAATGAATGGGTTTAAAGATGCAAGATTTTCGTTCTGCCTGGTGTGGTTACATTACCACCCTACTGCCAGGTTGTGCTGGGGTGGTCTGGGTTTAGTGGGGTGAGACCTAGTCAGTCCTAGTCAGAAACCCCAGAGGAATATCTCTAGGGCTTTGACTCTTTGGCCTTTACCACTACCCATTTTTACTTTTTTTTCTTTGGACGTGTACTTTCTTTTCCTGGTGTAAATGTTTTCCTGCATGCGTCCACCACCTGAGCTTGTTTGCATGGTCATGTTCTATTCTGGTGGGTGAGTTAAGAGCTGAGCTGAGCTCTGCCAGTGTACATATGTGCTGGAAGTTGTGTGGGAGATCGCTTCCAATCTGTTTTGCCATTCCAGCAATCTCTGCACCGTCTGTTCCCCGAGATGTGCTGAATCTTCCACGTTCCAGGAGGAAGGAACTAAATGAGAGCCCATCTTCCAGCACTTGGAACAAAGATGGCTTTTAGCCATCCTGTAGGCATTACCAGTGAGACTAATAGTCTGCACCACAGATTGCTCCATGAGACCATAGCAGACAGTATGGAGGCTTCCTTCGCTGCACTTACCTATAGACAGTACATTTCCTAGCTTCTAGTAACAGCCAGCCCTTTCCTTCACCAGCAGAGCAGTTTCCTTTTTAAATCCTTGTACGTACACTTGACTTTAGGTATGCCTCCTTTAAAATAATTCTTTAGGCTCATTATCAAAAAAGCTAAATAGTAAATGAAAAGACAGGGATAAAGCCGTAGTTATACTACCTGAAGCTGCAATTCCATTAGACCTTTCACACTGAGAGAAGTCAGGCTGTATCGAAAAGACGTGACATTCTAGGCATTTCCACAGTATGAGGTGTGGCTGGATATGAGAGAATCTTCTCACTCAGTGAATACTCTGTGATGGTCCAACTTGGTTTTAGGGATGCAGTGGAGTGGAAACCAGGTTTTTTTATCTCGGAGCAATAAAATTAGGCTCTTGGCCTAGGAAGACATTTAATGAGCAATTGACTGGCCAAAATACTGGAATTAACAATATTTCCCTGATATGAATACACAAGGCTTGCAAGGTCAAGATGATCAAGGCCATGGTCAAGGTCCATGACACTTTCCTTCCTAAGACAGTGGATATTAATGTGGCACCTCTATGACTTGCTATGCCTGTATCTCTTGGAACTTACTGTAAATTGTAATGTGATATTTTCTACTTGCATGGGATGTACATGTTTTTTGTGACAGGGACTGTCATCTGCTCTGTCTTGTGCAGTCACTAGCACAATGCACTGTTCTCCTTTGGGTGTAAAGTGCTACCATGCTACAAAGAATGAACAGCAATCATGGAGACTGGAAGAAGGTGATTATTTCATCTCCAACGTTGCAGGGGCACCATGAAGTGTACCTAAAATCTCATCTGTTCATTCAGCAGCTCGTTTCTTAGCTGAGGGCAAGTGTGGTGATGGCAGTGATGTTTTCCTCCGTGAACCATTCCATTAGGAGTTGTGCTGTGATCCATATGCGTCCTTCTCATTCCCTGTCCCCTGAGATAAAGCTTAATCAAATGCACACACATGAATGAGCTAGCCTAAATATCAATAAATGTTTCTTTCAGGAGAGGCTTGAGGTATTTAATATTTAATAGGCCTTGAAAATGAACTTCTGTTCATGTTCCTCAATTTTATTTCAAGCATTTTGGCGACGAGCAGTGCTCAGTGTCCCAGTGTGGGCAGGCACAGCACAGATTATTTAACAATCCACTTTGTCTCATCTAAAATATTCATGTTTGCAGATTTCCAAATGTAGCTCTTAAAAAAACATACACAAAAACCAAGTGGTGCAGCCTGAGCTTCACAGTTACCTTAAATCTTTGCTTTAGGCTACACGCCACAGTAATGCTTTTTCTTTCATAGCTCTACCCTGTTGCCCTGGTTACTGATCAAAACCAGACCATCCCTGCCATCCCTGCAGCTGACTTACACAAACACCTTACCCATGTGAAAACAATGCTGCTGAAGTTGCTTCTTCCTTTAAGCAGAAATACAGCCACCAATGCATACAACAGCTTTCCTTTGTTCAAGTAAATATGCAGCTATAACAATTGCCTTTATCCTCAAATTCAGCTAATGCTGACAAAGCAAAATCAGGTTCATAAATAATTGTATTACTATTTTTGTTAAAGCACTAGTCTTTCTGGAGGACCTCAAAATCTTGGTTAGTCGGTGGAGCTGCAGGTAGATTTGGCAGAATTTTGTCTCCCACATTGACTTCTGTCTTGTTTTCTATTGAAAACAAGGAAATCCTGACTGAAGGGGGAGTTAAGATTTTTTTCATGTGACTGATTGACAGCTGAAAATGTGCTATATTAGTTTGTGTATGATTCACTGCAGGAAATGGACTTGGGGGTGGGTGACAGTATCTCATCTGACAGTACTCGGAGGACACTCCATTGTAAAGCGAGGTGCCTCCCTGTTCTTAGACAGACTTACTTGGAGAGTTTCATCTCTATTTGCTGCCGGATTTCCTGTCTTTCCTCATCTGTCCGCCTTGGGAAAATATTCCTGTCTTCCAGCTCCTGCTTACTTGGTCTGTTTCGTAGTTTTACTGCCAGCAGTTCTTTCTTGCATTTTCTTGGCAAAGTACCTGGGACATGCATTGAAAAGAAAGTTAGTAGAAAGACAGCTCCTGGAGATGAGACATGAACATATGAAGAGGGGGAAACCTACAGAGTGACAGTGACTCTGTTAGTGTGCAATGAGCAGTTCTACACATTAATGTAAGTAAGTAGCACTACAATTGTGTAGGGCTTAGACACAAAATTGCTTACAAATGCAGAAGGATCATATTCCTCTGTTATCTTTGTTATCCATCACAAGCAAGCAGTGCTCTCAGGTGAAAATTATTTGCAGCTGAGACATGATTCACGCTGCTAGCTTAGAAGTCAGAGGCTGTGCACCTTGCCTCAGTCCTCTGAGCATCCCCATAGCCCAGAGCAATCCCTATTTCCTGAACCATTTAGTGGTTCCTTTGCAGGACTGGATCACTCAGTGACAGGAGTGGCCGGGACATGTACACCTTCCTCTCTGGATCACCAGGAATTGCCAGGAATAGATAATGGTAACGGAAACAATCAAACTTGTTGCTTGGCATGTGCGTATATATGCACACACATGTATATAAATATATATTAAACGTTATTCTGGTTTTCTGCCATTAGAAATTAGAAAATCAGAATTGTGAGCAG
This sequence comes from Burhinus bistriatus, assembly GCA_013397275.1. NCBI lineage: Eukaryota > Metazoa > Chordata > Aves > Charadriiformes > Burhinidae > Burhinus > Burhinus bistriatus. The sequence continues at coordinate 287,764 of VYXH01003085.1, forward strand.
ACACCGTGTGTAACTCGTAACACTAAATGTAAGCCATTATGTATGTCTACGTCCTGTCCAGCGTGTGAGTGTGTCACAACAGAATGTCATTTAGCAGTCAATACTATACTGTTGACATTAGGCCTTTCCCTCTGAAGAGAGCAGGGTCGAATATTCCGAGGAATGAAAGAAAAGGCCAGGTTTTATGGTGATTTGCAGAATGCTGGCAACTTAATTGGGCATTCAGGGAGTAAGAGAGGCAAATACTTACTGTGATTGCATGACCGGTTGTGCTTATTGTCAAACTATGATACCACATGTTTTCCATCAAACCAGACCACCTAAAAAATTGCCATTACAAAAACCCTATTCATAGGAGACCCTGCAGCAACTGTTCCGAGTAGGAGTCTACTGCTCTTTAGTGTGCTGGATGCTGAGTCCTTGATGCTGCCCCTCTGGTGACATTAGAAACATCCGCTTACTCTTACTAGAGGGAACTGTGTTTGAGCTTACATGTTTCTGTATCTCTGGTGTAACTATTTAGACTTCAGTAGGGTAAACAAATGAAAGTTGGAGTCCTGAGCTTATAAAACCATTTTGCCATGTGTTTTCTACTTTACGTGGCTGTAAAGTAGAAAGCCATCTTTATTTTCAAATGCAGACTGAAACTCTGAGGCGATGTCCATATTTGATGAGGGGTAACTTCCTTGTGATGGGGGAAAAAAAGAGGGAAGTGGTATTAAAACCAGCGAGCTGCTGAGTCGTACTGGTAGGACTGCAGTCTTCTGGCATTCATGTTACAGGTAGGTTGTAAGCAAGTAAATTAACACCAGATCCCTGCATGCCCCTACTGTGCTGTACTGGCTTTTCTGGTGTCCAGTCCAGGACTTCAGCAGAGTCTCAAAATTATCATTGCAGAGTAGCACCAGTCAGATGGGGTTTAGAGTCTTGTCAGGGTATGCGGGAACCTTTGCATTTGCTTTATCTTGGGACCCTGGTGTGTAATAGGAGGTTATTTTGTTTTGGTTCCTTTTTACTTCAAAGGTGGTTGGTTTTGTTGTTTTTTTTTAATGTAATGCTTCACCTTTTCTAGAAAAGGTCATCTCATTTTTAAAGAAAATGACATTTAATTGGTATTTTTGTTTGGCATTTGAGATAGGATTAAAGTCTATTTTTTAAAGGATGCTCTGGAGCTTGGCAAGATACTAAATCCTAAATAGATTCTCATTCCCAAATATTGGAGTTTTATTTGCTAGGGTCCTGTGGGCCTATATTATTATTATCAGTATTGATCTCAAATTTCTTTATGGACGCATACATCGTGGGGAGACTGGGACAGAGGGTAGTTACGGTCTCCCTGTGTGAGCAGGAACAAGTCTTTTGATAGTTGCAGTGGTCTAAAATTAAACTTTTTAGAAACCATAATCAGCTCAAAACCCCACTTAGAGCTTAAAACTCTTGTTTAACACCTTCCTCCTAATGCTTTCAAAGTCTGTTGCAAACATTAATTGAATTAAACCACACAGCCCTCTGAAGTAGTAGGTATGCATTTAACAGAGGGATAAAGAAGTTAAATGATTTGGCTGATGCCATACAGAGCCTTCTGTTAACTGAGTGTATGACTCCATCAGAAACATTTGGCTCACGAAGCCACAGAGTTGGGATTCTGTCAAGGTTTTTCAAGCCTCCACCTCACTGGGAGTGGGTGCAGAGTGGGCATTTGCAGTGCTTGATCTGTACAGGACAGGAACCAACAGAATTCCTTCTGGAAACAATCTGAAGCACATTTGGGGCTAGCAAACTCCTGAGTATCCCTGAACATATTCTCATATTCACCTGGAAATTTTAAACAGGTGGTAAGAGGAATTTGGTCATGTCACGAGGTTGCCGCAGAGGGACTGCACATGCACATTAAGCCCAATGTCTGCAGAACATGATAGACGTACCGCCCGTGTGCTGGCCATCTGCATCGTGCATTTGCAGGCAGTTCAGTGCCTCTTGGGTGCACTGAAACCAATATATGTATACACTATACAGCACATGCATGTGTCTTGGTCCAGAACTGCTTAGAAGGAAACAAGGGAGCTCGTCAACACTTGTTTTGGAGATGCACCCTAAACGGTTATTGGCCCGTTCATCAGGGACAGCAAAGGTATGAGCATGCAGAACTATCCCTACTCCCTTCAGGCTGTTATAAAACTACTTGCCATACTGTACTATACCTGATCTTTAAATTGTGGGAGGACAAGGGCTAGAATCACATTGACTGTTTGCTCAGATAAGGTCAGGACTCATTTTCTGCTGTCCCTCAACTCATTGAAAGCCAGCTGAAACCAATGCTCTGCAGGTAAAGACTGGACCGTTTTGCAAGAAGTCAGGTTTGAAGCTGATGTGGAGACATTGGCTTAAGCTAGCTCAGTGTATGCCCTAGAGGCTTGTATTTCAGTGAGATGGAACAATGCAGTATTTTGCTTGAAACAAAGTAAAATGAAGCAGCTCTTCAGGGCGTTGACTACTTGAAGGCTGCTCTGCTGCACACTTAGAAAGAGTCTACTACTTTGTGAAATTAAAAACACAAATCACATCTGAAAAATCTCAACTTTAACCCAAATCCTGCTGTTGTATTAGAGGAGTGGAGAGCATATAACCCACTCAGGATAAGCTGTGCTCACTTCATCCAGATGTCTGGATTTCTAAAAGGCTTATGCTATAGCCACTCCCATGTTCCATATGCACTGCGCGCTGATTAATCTTTAGGGTATTTCACCAAATAAAAATGCAAGAGATCTGGATTAAGCTGATCTGCTAGTCTAAGGAGCCGTTCCCCATGCCTGACCAATTGGGTTAATTCCTGAAAAATAATACCTGCCCGACAAAGTGAAAAGAGGGAGATGATGTTACCCCTTCAGGGAGACATGCTGGGAAACACTGTGTAGTTCGTCTGTTTTCATCGTGACTGGCCCACTGATGGCCAGTTCTGTTATTCCACCTGCTGCAGAAACCTGTATCTGATGTTTCAGAATTAATAAACAAATGAATAAAACCTGGAAACAAAGAGGAAATAAAGCCCCAAACTAGTTTTCCCCACATCCATTTTCAGCACCCTGAGGCAGATTCCTTTCTGATCGCTATCTCAGTGGAAAGTGAACCTGCAAATACCCTTATTCAAGTATTTTCTTCCTAAGGGTTATTTTTCCTGGTCAATAAGGCATGTTCAATGCTGATCTGTCCCATGACCAAGCTGTCTCAGGCAGGATCTTGGCTGTGGCTTGTTTCATGATTTATGGCAGCTCAGCTAGGTCGACAATAAATGCTTTGAAAATTCACACCCTTTTCATGCTTGGTCTGCAGGTTCCTGACAGAAGTTCCTGTTTTAATTCCATTGAATCATGACATTTAATTTCCTGTATGTTTACTGTTCTTTCTGTCAAGCAAAAGGCAAATCCTAATACTGCATGCTGATGGAAAGACCTTGCTTGCATTAGTTATCAGTAGTGGGCTACATTCTAGTTACGTTATTTTTTAAACTCATGCACAAGGCTACTGTCTTGCCTTGTGTTTTTAGAGATTTCAAAGAATGATTTATTGAGTAGGGTGCTAATGGAAAGCCAAGGTACGATTCCTCAACTTTTTCCGGAGTTATCTGTAACCTGTACCAATCTTCCTGTAACCATGGGGCTGTTGCACTGATGCACTGTTCTGCATCGCAGAGGTAAAGGCAAAGTTGGTGACGTGCTAAGGCCGTACAGTAATTGAAAAGCAACTTTGAATTATGGATAGTTTTACCCGCTGACTTGCAAACCAGCCTAGATTTTTTAAACTAGAAAGAGTCCAGAGCTTTTCAGGGAAATACTCTGGTGCTATCCCTGTCACTACTGCATCTCTCATTCCTCTCTGAAATGCAAATGGCAGTATTTGAATGAATGCTGGCACAAGCAGTGCCACCCAGCGTCAAGACCAGAAATGCCTTGTTTATGTCCCAGCTTGCACTGAGTAGATGAGCAGCGGTTGCATCCCCAGAGCCGCTGTCTTCTCCATGGCTGCGGTAATACCACCCTACACCAGGACTGCATGTAAATACTAATCTGTATATAATCACTGCATTACCTAATTTCATAACAAACCTTTGAGTTTTCAACCTTTCAGATAAGGTACCTGTCTGTCTGTCTACATATCTACATATGCACTTCTATTACTAGCACACCACCACAAGAACTTGGGAAGCAAGTCTGTATGTGGTTTTGGCCCCTGACGTTTTAAATTTGGGCCATTAATCACTAAAACTTTCAAGAATGTGTCAGCTCCACCTCATTATATTCACCAATTAGTCCTATAAGCTTTTCCATCCAACTTTTACATCAGTTGGTCTAATATTGCCCTATAACACTTGCTGCATTTAAACCATTCTTAAGCCATCATCAATACAGCAACACTATTGCTCAACTGTAGTAAGCAGAACTATTTCAGAATTTTAACGTTTACTGTGGAAAGCCAAGAGCTGCTTCTAGGTATCACAGGAATTTGTACAATAAGCAATGTCATTCTATCATCGTCATTTCTGTCTTCACAGACAGTGAATAATTATTTTTTTAAATATATGGAGTATTCATCTTCAAGAATAAAATATTCAGATTTATTTTTACTATTAAGGGGTAACATATTTTTTGTCTGGCTGATTCTACCTCTTAAAATTTATACCAAAGGAGACCACTTTTATGATCAGAAACAGCACACAGTCAGGAAAAAGAAAGACAGAACTTAAAAGATGATTTTTAAGTTATCCTTACATGCCCAGCAATTATGCAAGGGATTCTCTTTTGCTTCACCTTTTCTCGGTAGTCTATTTTGTTACTAGGTGTCTTAAGACACAGTAGCAGAACTTACGAGTCCTGTGTGCTGGCTTGTACTTCCTAATAGGAATTTTAAAATTCATCCTTTATCTGTTATAACAATTACTTTATTTTGTGATGAATTTTTCTCTTCCTGCCTTCTCTTAATGCATTGATGAAGAGATTGAAGGATTCATTTCAGACTGAATCTTTGTCCTGCTAACACACAAAACATTAAAAACTTGAATGAAAAATGAATTTTCTAATGAGAGATGATTATTGTGCCAAAGCCCACTCAAATAATTGCTCACGATTATACAATGCATTCCCCATGTGTCTCAAAAAAGGGTAAAATGGACCAAATGGAGAAGCAACTTTCTTCTTTATTTTCTCTGGATGTTAGTCCTTCTTAGATTCATTGGTCTGTTCCACTTTTCACTGTGCCATCACTGCACTGGAATAATAGTCCTAAAATGGGATGTTTCCAAAACATCCACAGCATGGCACCAGGTGTACAGAAAGCTTTGCCTGCCAACAGCGAGATGTGTCTGCAAGTGCTGCCATTCGTGTACAGTAGTATAAAGGGTACATGAGTAACTGAAAGGGTAAAGCATACTAATACATTGACTTATCACTGTAAGTCTAAACATCATCTTAGTATGCAGTATCTACCAAGACAAACATGATCACAAAGAACTATGACTCAAATTTAACTTCAGCATTTCACCAAGATTCCTTGAAAAAGCTGATGTGACGGTAGAGGAATTTATACTGCTCAGTATTTTCTGTTGCATGCTGCCTTGTTTAGAGCATTCCGTTAGACTATGATAATATATCTTTATAATATAAGTGACTTTCCTTACCAGAAATAATGGAGTCATTCAAAACTTCCTCATCCTGATAAAAAACAGAGTCTTCCTTGAGTTCTGAGTTCATGATCATGTTTTCTTTGTTCTCATCCGACTCTTTAACTGAGTTCCGCTTATTTTCTGAATCACTGCTGTAACTCAGTGAGTTCTCCTTTTCTTTGTTGCGCTCAATGCTAGATGTTCTGGGTGGACGGACATCCAGTCTTTTTTTTGGAGAGCCTTTGCTTTCTCTTCCATGGAAGCTGTGGGTGGAAGGTGCACAGCCCAGTTTTTACAAAAGACTGTTTTATTGCCACAGGAGGAACTTATCATTATATGAGAATGAGCAGAATGTCCTTTATGTCCAGAGCTCATAAAGGCCAGGGCAGAGAGTTTAACATGGGACGACACGGGATGGCATTCTCAAGACTGTGTTGAGAACAGCTAACGCAGATCTACTTTCCGATCTCTGTCATAAAAATTAGGTATGGAAGAGTAGTGACTAATGTATTTCTTTGATATATAGCCACATGCTATACTGTCCTGATTAAAAAAAACCACACAGCACGTCCTTCTAATATAAAACATACGTGGCATGAAATATTACCATTCTGATATTTTATGATCATGACAAAGGTTTAACGGGGCCTGGAAATAATATTGTATGAATCTATTCCCCATGACAATAGCTGTTATGAAATTGAGAAATGTTACCAACTTAACTCCAAAGCTCTGTGATGGAAAAGGTTATCTCTGTCCTCCCCTAATACACAGGAGGGCTTATAATGAAAACCAGATAAAGTATCCAATGTACTTCCACGCAAGCATTTGTATTAAAAATGGATACCGTATATGCTCATGTATAAGCCAAGAGACATATACTGAAATAGTAGTATTTCTCGCTTGTAGAGTAATGATATTTAGAGCAAGATTTGCCTCAGCTACTCTAACTTGGTATCTCGTGGGGAGATTTTCTTTTGCAATAGGTCAAGAATTATCGAATTATTCTACCTTTTTGAAAACCTACTTCCATGTCACAGTAGCCTCCTTATAAAAGAAGCACATACTTTGAAGTAACTGCCAAATTAAGCACTTTAACCAGGGATGGATGTTCAAAGCAGTGTGATCAAGAGGAAGGCAAACCCAAGCTGTAGGAGTAGATAAAATTCTGATAACAGGTTAAGGACATTTACCAAGAAAAATGATTTAGCGGAATGACTGTCCTCATGCACCCATATAGCCAAGAGGCTGTAGGTACCTGTCCTGCCGGTGTTTGGTGGCCAGAGCCCTGTGAAGTTCTTCAATGACTCTGCTGGGAGGTAAAGGCAGGTGGACGGCAGCCAGGTGAGGGGAACCGGTTGGCGTTGTTACCTGTCCTCTGACATGGGGTTCTGAACTTTTCTGGCCAGGGGGGTGGAAGAGGGCAGCTTGTCCTGAGATTTGGGAGGAACCAACAATGACATAATTCTTCAGGATGGTGGAAGGAGGAGATTTCATGACTGGGTCATCTATTTCGCATCCTGCTGTCAAAACACAAGAGGGTAAGAGGTTGTGCAACGCTTTTATTTCTTTGCACACAGGGTCTTCACTGAAATTAATTTGTTGTGTTGAACAGAGGAAAATGGTGATGTTTTGTTCTTGCTAGGAGGTAACTGGTTAACCACAAAATCACAGAATCACTGGGGTTGGAAGGGCCCTCTGGAGATCATCTAGTCCAACCCTCCTGCCAGAGCAGGTTCACTGTTGAGTAACTATCTGAATTCAAAAGGCTCATACTACACAGATCCAGATCTTTGATCTAGAAAAACAGTTGCCTCCCCCATTTCCCCTCTTTCCCACAGTATCAGATTCTCCTTTTTCCCAGCCCACCAATATATTCTTAATTGCCAGTATGTTCCTCCTAACCACTGATGGCTTGTACTGCGGTGGCTTTCCAATCTAGCACTTTCTCTGCTGGACTCTGGCAGACTGTATTAAAATTTATGCACTGTGGTTCTCAGTCAAGACAGAATGTACCAGTATCATTATCTGCTCCTCTGTGATCGCTGCACAGCTTAGACCTCTGTCTTTCATAGGCCAGTTGAAGAAATGCCAGAATCATTATAATATGAGGATAATGTTCGCATAGCAAAACTTGTCAAATGAAATCGAAATGAAAGATGTGGTATTGAGCACGAAGAAGAGACAAGGAGGGTGGGACAATCTACTCTTTTTTTTTACCCTCAGATTCAGGTATTTTTTATGCCATGTAAGCATTTTATTGGAAAATAGACATTGATATATACATTTCCCTAGCACCTGAGTCCAAAATACAGTGGACATTTCCCTGGTTGTAAATTTCATAGTTTCACACTCTTAAGACGCTGATTAGTTGTTCTGTTCTGCAGTTCTCTTTCCTTTCCGCTTTCCCTCCATCCCAAGCCTCTGGCATGTAGCGTTGTTTACACCAATAGCTCAGTTTGGGTGTAAAAAGGCAATGCAAGTTCTTCATACGGAAGAGTATTTCTTTCCTCTTATTGCCACCTAGTGTTTTAAACAGGAATTTAAACTGACGCAGCTTGTACAGCAGTTGTACAAACTCGTTTTCACACATCATTTTTACTTTTTTTACTTACTTTTGAGATAAATCCTTCAGTTCATAGCAGAGAAAAACTTCTGCTAAGGCCAGGAGTATCCTGAAATACCCATGTAAAAAGAACTTGGTTCCTATTAGCAGGGTAACTTACTAGAAAACTGGAGAGGATGAAAATAGGCTTGCTTATCAACTTCAGTTACTAAATATTTCCTCTCAGACCCATCATCCTGCATAATGGTTACCAGCTACACTGGTACATGCCTTTCCTTAAGTTCACTGCTGGAAATCTGGTACAGCTCTGGAAGGGTAGCCGCTGGAAGCAGAGCTGGGTGTCTGGAGAGCAGAATTTCTGAGGGCAATAGCAAAGCCCAAGTGGGAAGGAGAGCTCCTCTAGCCATAACCAAAATCAAAGATCGAAAAATTCTTTGAGAGTGGCAACACTAAGCCTGGTCTCATTTTCACATTTGTCCTTCAATAAAGAGAGTTACATCCATATAACAATCTTCTCTGTTATTCCAAGAAATATCTAACTTATTATTTTCTTAATTTTTGGAAGTCATTTTTGCACATTTCTCTCCACTGAAACCCAGAACCCTACCAATGGCCAGAGCTTCATTCATCTCTCTGTGCATCCAGGTGACAGGGGTCAAGATAGTCTGAAAGTTACACTATTTAAAATCTAAAAATGTCCAAAAGCATAAGGGCATGTCTTCAAGTGTCTAGGTGCCCAGTGAGCGATGTCTTGGCAATGAGACGCTTTCCGACCCTGGAGCTCCTCCTGCACTGATCAGGATGGTTGCTGTGGCCAGCAGACAGCCAACCTCTGCTGAGCAGAGATGTCTTTTCAGCACTCAGGGGGATTTTGATTATGTGCTACTGTGGAGATGCACAGAGGACATTTGTGATCGATCATTGCCCATTGAATTATGGCTTGAAGGGATGAAAAAACCACCTCTGAAGTCACTTTGTACCGCTGCACAGTGAGAGAGGGTGTCTGTGTTTTCTCACAGGAAGAACCCTGGGTTCAGCTCAGCCCTAAAGCAGGAAGGGAGGAGACTTTGTTTTATCTTTATACCTGCTTGTTCCTGGAACAGGTCAAGGGCCAATTCTGTCCTCATTGCAGCTTAGGCCAATATTGAGAGTTGAGAGTTTCCTTAGATCACACCTTATTTGTCCTAATGACAGCTGTTCTGTGAATAATCTTGCAAAGTGATGTCTTGGCATCTTGCCCTGTTCCCCCTCTCTCTGTGATTAATTGGTGCTTGGCTTATTCCTCACTCCTTTGCTAACAGCATCTCTAACATTGTTAAGGAGAAAAAACGAAACACAAAAGCGCTTTTCAACCTTTTTGTCTTTTCTTTCATAATTGCTTTTTGTTTCTCTCTCCCCATACATCTGTATTCCCTTTCACTCATTGACAGTATTTGTTTAGTCTTAACTTACCACCGTCTCCACATCCACAGAAAAATAAACTGTATAATCACTATTGATAAAGAGTCTCTAGCTATTGGAGTCATTGAGAAAGCTAAGTTGTTCTTTGTGGAAAATTTAGATGAGAATGAGATAACAAAGCTTAAAATATGTTGCACGTTAGAGGAAATACTTCGGTTAAGCAGCCAAATACCTAGACTCAAAAAGCTGTGAAGTGCCTGGTGGAGCTGTAATCTTGTTACCCTCTATGGGTCAGGTTTTCAAATAGCCTACCTCTCATGCAGAGCGTGGCCTTCTCTTCCAGCAAAGTCAAAGGGGTGTCCTGGTTGTGCCTGTTCATGTTGCAAGGTGGAAGGGGCAGGCTACAGCCTGACTCATAGCAGAGAATATTGAAGCAATCTGAACAGCAGCTCCCAAGAAGCGTTATGATACCATTTTGAATCCAGCTCCCGCTTAAACTCTTACGGCTTTTAAGCATGGGCAAAATATGAATATTTTCCAGGGGAAACAAATACTTGTCATTTTCCTCAAAAAGATAGAAAATGCCAATATTTTCTATGAACCACAGTGGTCAAATCACAATGCCCCTCTGGTATTTTGCTTCCTGGTGACTTTGAAACCCCTGTTCTTTGTGCCAGTAGATGAGCGTGGATGCAAAGCAGGGCTGAGATAATGGCTGTCATTTAAAAGTCTAAATATCCAACTGGTCTGACATTTAGATGTCAGGACTTGATTCCAATTTGCAATAAAGCCCCTTTAACTGCTTTTACCATATGTAGGGGCCCTAAAATCGGAACAAATTAAGATCATATTCACTGTACCACCCTTTCTGCAGTGCCAGAATGTTGGAAAATGTAACAACATTGGCAATACATTAGAAAATCAGGCCCAGGGGATTGCTCTTGAAACGTTCAATGAAGTCTGGCATGGAGGATTGCTTTGTAGGACCCAGGTGTATCACTTATGTGTGTTCTGTGTAACTAGACCAGATTTCATAGCTCTAGTTTAGACCTACCGTAGAGAGCAAACCCTTCAGACAGAAACGTCTACAGAACCTATTGACCTGAACCTGATTTGGGCTGCTGTACTGTTATCCAGCGGGAGTCTAGGTAACAGAAGCATTTAAATCTTCTGTGTGTTTTATGACATATCGATATCAGCATCTGATTCAGCAGATGTTTGCAGTTGGTTTGATTTGTTTTACATGTGATTAATGCAATAGACTCGCAACAATCAATCCCCTGAGAGATTCAGATAAATTTGTGAAGTACAAAGATCAGTGCGTTGTTATCAGGCAACCGGACCACTCAGTTCATGGAAATCTTTAGTATTCTGTTCACTCAATATAACTAGCCTGATTCAGAGCAGTTTGTAGCAATAGGCTTAAAAAAGGATGTAAGAAAAAAATTATATACAGTGCTGTGTAGGAGAACAACACAGTAAGGGATGGGAAAGTCTTTACTGACCAGTAAGGACTGACCTGTTAGGCTCTTTGTGATTTTGGAGATTGCCTTAGGCGGTGGAGCTGGGAGCAACGGAGGGCTGGGAAGCTGTGCTGGGTTTCTTTCTGTCTGTTTCTGGGGGGAATCTGTGGATTCAGATACAAGTAAGGCTTGTGGACTGTCTTCAGATGCTGGGAGGCTGGCATCTTCTAATTCTTCCGTGGGTGCTGAAGGTTTCTTGGCTAGTAGGAAGATGAGTAAAATTAATGGAACATGAATTTAATAATGATAGGCCAGGGGACAATGCCAGGAACATTCAGAAAAACAGAACACATGGCGCACAGCTAGAAGCACTTCTTTTCCATAGTGAAAATAATTATTGTGTGAAATAGCCAACCAGCCAAGGCAGGTAAAGAATAAAATGTATGAGGATATTGAAGAAATGTTAGGTTTTGTGTTCCTGAGAAAACTGCTGAGCTTCCCTTACTTCCCTAAAGCTTTTTTCTGTTTTGTTTTGTTTGTTTTTTTTTTTTTTTTTTAATAAGGAAGACAGCAAAGCAAAGCAACTTTTGAGAACTGCAATGAATTTTCTTACAGCATGCAGCTGCAGTGGCACAGTTACTGAGTGAGTACTCATCTGTGCTAGGAACACACAACCAAAGGGCGGAGAGTATCAAACTGGTAATATTACATGAAAGCTGACTTTCCAATTGTTTGTTGTACACATTTATTTTCACAATTTAATTTTTATCTTATTTAATACATGACTTGAACTTGCATCCCAAGTCTTCTCTTACTGCACCTGGCTCCAGAACTGGTGAGTCTTTCCTGAGGTTGAAGTTGATAACCAAGAAAAGCCTGCCATAAAAAAGATTTGCCAGGAGATCTCAGAAACTAGTGTGGAACACAAAATGGGTGAAGTACTTAAAAAAAACTTCAGTCACCAAAGCCTTAATTTGAGATAGTGAAGCAGTGCTCATGTCAGGATTGTCTCCTGAAAGATGGCAAAAGCACTTAGCTCTTAAAGTTAGTGCAGGCTGAATCACTGAGCAGTTCATCAAATGGACCTGACTGTGACGAGGGCACAGGGGAATAGATCCAGAAAGGCATGAAGCTGAAGCAGGACATAGGGGGAATTTCAGTGATGAAGTCTAAAATTAACGTCCTTGAATACTGCTCAGATACCAGCTGACTCTAGCAGTGCTTAAACTCACACAGTGCCTCACTGTTTGACTTTCATACTGTTACATGTCCTGATCTCTGCCTTGGCATACGTGGGGACCCACAGAGGGGCTTGAGCCTGACTCTGATCCAGGACCCCAGCCACAGCCAGGCTCTCTCCAAGCTGCATTTCCAGCCACTACGGGCTCAGTAGTAGCCATGAGGGTTATTTTTCTAACCCTAGCAGGTGAAGCAGTCATCCAAATGGAGAGATCAGTGTTTAAGTCTCTCCTCAGCATGACAGAGGTCCAAACTACTTGGGCTGGATAAATGGCAAATTCCACTCTTTTTAGCATTCTGGATTGTCTAAACAAAGTACCTTTCCCTCCGAACCATTCTAGGGCATCTCCTAAAAACTCACAGCAGTGAGCACCCACAGTTGCCACATCACAGATCTCTTCTTGGCTCAGTTTTATGTCTTGCTTCGAATACAAATTCTCTGTATTAATGAACATTCAGCATCCTTGTGTTCAGAGTGCATGGGGAGGCACGAGAGCACTTAGGTGGTTGGAAACAATAGCATTGGCAAGATAATAGCATTTAATTTGTTGACAAACAGATTAATGAGTATGCCTAGAAGAGGAGGAATGAGTATTTATCATTCAAAATAGACAGGAAACTAGAATAAATATGAATCCTTAGCAGGAATTCTTGTGAAATTTGGCTTGATAGGAAAGCTGCAGTATGTGATAGTTGCCTGAATTATAGAAGGAAATAATTTTCTTTTAGATATACATCTAGGGAAATGCTTTGTTCCAGGCTGACATCACTTTGTATTTTTCTGCCTACTGCATAGAAGACAAGATGTGGAATAGAGGAAGAGAAAAATTAAGTCACTAATGGGTTGCATTACAGAAAGATCAAGAGCTCCAGTAGGTGTTAGTAGCTTGGTAGGAAAATTAGTCAGATTTCAGGGCATTCCCCTGAGTGGAGCCATGCTTTCTTCTGGCAGTAACTTCACTGAAACCAGAAAACCTCTCCGTGACATGAAGTGCTTTTTGGCACAGGTGCAGAGTAGCAGCCAGAGTGAGACCTTTCCTATAAAGAAGGTGGATCCGAAACACACTCGTCCTCAGTCAAACAGATCTTTTTGTTTCTGAACCCCATCCTGTTCAGAGTGGTATCACAAAAACAAACTGGCATTGTGTGCTGTTGTCTAAAGAATGTCCATTTTACATTCCCCGCAAAAAACGGTTTGCTTGTGGTTTTTTCTGTGGTTATTTCTGGTAACAACAGCACATTTTTGACTTGGTCTGAAGGCAGACCTGAGTCTTGAGTACACAAACCTGTTAACAGATTTCATGCTGCAGAGTGAATATTATCTTGCTGAAGATATTCCAAGTGTTCAGCACTAGACTTCTTGCCAGAGTAGCTAATTATTCATGGAGTGCCACTTGTCAAAATGCCATCTCGCTCCTAGGTAGAAATCCTCCGCTTGGGACTGCCCCCAAGCCCATTGGCTAGGTTAGGGGAGAAAAACTGCCCTCTTTTGGCCTAGGCTGTTCTTTTGCTGTGTATTAACCAAACATGAAGTCTACAAATATTTCCTTTTGTTTCCTCCTCTTCCCCTCCCTGGCCTTCATCCCGCATCCTCAAGATGAAATATTTCATATTGCGTATAAAGCAAATATATTCATTTTGTTTCTAGCTGGTCAAATATTCATATGAATTTGTGGAAAGACACCTACTGCACTGGGCCTGGATTGAGCCCAAGGACAAACATTATAATAAACTCAACATTATAATAAACTTAGCAATACACACTGACAATTTTGAAGAGCTTTCTCACCCAATGAATTCATTAAGGCAGACTCACTAGAGACAGGAATGCTAAAATGTACAGACGAGGATAAATTAGCACAGAAAGACTAGATCGGCAATAATTATTTTAAAAGCCAGAGGCCACTGATGAAGGAGGTAGGAAGATTTCCAACAAATAGATGTGAGTCTCGCAAATCAGAGAGACAAGAGAAGGTAATCTCACTGTTATTTTTTGGAACCTGGAAAAATTGCACCTCAAAAAATGGAGGAAAAGAAATAAAGAAGAGAGGAAAGGTTGTGCCGGGGGAGACAATAAAAGGAACTAGGATTAGAGAAAGAGACGTAAGAAATTGGGATGATTTTGAAAGCTTCAATACACAATTTTGAACACAATGTAAAGTACATTTTAAATCATAGTACTAGGTTTTGCAAAGCCATAAGGTTAAATACATGATGCATTATTAGTGCCATCTTTCTAGAATGGCCTGTCCCAACGATAAGAATTAGGAGGTCACAGAGAAATTTCTTTAGTGATATGGAATGAAACGCTCTAGAAAAGACTATTACTGCTAATAATAGCAGTGCCTGAAGGATTGCCATTAGTGAAACTTGGTGGGACGAATCCCATGACTGGAGTGTGGCTATTGATGGCTACAGGCTGTTCAGAAGGGACAGGCAATGAAGGAGGGGTGGAGGCATTACCCTCTACATGAAGAAACGGATAGAGTATGAAGAGCTGTCTCGGAAGAATAGCCATGAGCATGTTGAAAGCTCATGGGTAAGAATTAGAGACCAAGGCAACAAAGGCAGCCTTGTGGTTTGTGTCTACTACAAGCCACCCAATCAAGGGGAGCCTATTGACGAAGCCTTCTTTCTCCAGCTCCAGGAAGCATTACGTTCGCAGGCTGTCCTCCTGCTGGGGAACTATAACCACCCCAACATCTGCTGGAAAAGTAGCACGGCAAGCTATAGGCAATCCAGGGGACTCCTGGAGTGCATTGAGGGTAACTTCTTAAGCCAGGTAATAGACGGGATGCGATACTGGACCTGTTCATCACCAACGCAAGTGAGCTAATCAGTGACGTCAAGATTGGAGGCAGCCTGGGCTGCAGTGATCATGCACTGGTGGAGTTCGCAGTCCTGAGGGATCGGGGTCAGGTGAAGAGTAAAGTCAGGACCCTGAATTTTAGGAAAGCAAACTTCCAGCTGTTCAAGGAGTTAGTCAATAGAACCCTCTGGGAAACTGCCCTCAGAGACAAGGGAGCAGAACAGAGCTGGCCAGTCTTTAAGGGTGCTTTCCATAGAGCGCAAGAGCTCTCAATCCCCACGAGTAAGAAATCAGAAAGGGAAGGCAAGAGACTGGCATGGCCGAGTTGAGACCTACTGGTTGAACTAAAGGACAAGAAGGAAATGCACAGGCAGTGGAAGCAGGGACAGGTATCCTGGGAAGAGTATAGGGATGCTGCCTGGTTGTGTAGGGATGGGGTCAGGAAGGCCAAGGCACAGCTGGACCTGAACTGGGCAAGGGACGCAAAGAATAATAAGGGCTTCTACAGGTATGTCAGCTGGAAAACGAAGGTCAAAGAAAACATACTCCCTCTGACAAGCAAGACTGGGAACTGGTAACAACAGACAAGGAAAAGGCTGAGGGACTTAACAACTTTTTTTGCCTCAGTCTTCACTGGCAACCTCTCTCCCCACACCTCTTGAGTGAATGGACTGCAAGGCAGGGACTGGGGGAGTAAAGTCCCTCCCACTGTAAGAGAAGATCAGGTTCGTGACCATCTGAGGAACCTGAACATATATAAGTCTATGGGACCTGACAAGATGCATCCCAGAGTCCTGATGGAATTGGCTGATGTAGTTGCCAAGCCACTCTCTATGATATTTGAAAAGTCATGGCAGTCAGGTGAAGTCCCCAGTGACTGGAAAAAGGGTAACATTGCACCCATTTTTAAAAAGGGTAGAAAGGAGGACCCTGGAACTACCGACCTGTCAGCCTCACCTCTGTGCCTGGGAATATCATGGAACAGATCCTCCTAGAAGCTGTGCTAAGGCACACGGAGGACAGGGAGGTTATTCGAGACAGCCAGCAGGGCTTCACCGAGGGCAAGTCCCGCCTGGCCAACCTAGTGGCCTTCTATGATGGAGTGACTACATCAGTGGACAAGGGAAGAGCTACGGATCTCATCTATCTGGACTTTTCTAAGGCCTTTGACACGGTCCCCCACAACAATCCTCCTCTCTAAATTGGCGATACATGGATTGGATGGGTGAACTGTTCAGTGGATGGGGAACAGGTTGGATGGTTGCATCCAGAGGGTAGTGGTCAACAGCTCGATGTCCAGATGGAGATCAGTGATAAGTGGTGTCCCTCAGGGGTCCACACTGTGACCAGTACTGTTTAACATCTTCATCAATGACATAGTGGGATCAAGTGCACCCTCAGCAAGTTTGCAGATGATGCCAAGCTGAGTGGTGCCGTTGACATGCCTGAGGGACGGGGTACCATCCAGAGGGACCTGGACAAGCTCGAGAAGTGGGCCGTGTGAACCTCATGAGGTTCAACAAGGAAAAGTGCAGGGTCCTGCACCTGGGTCGGTGCAACCCCTGGCATAAATACAGGCTGGAGGATGAAGGGATTGAGAGCAGCCCTGCCAAGAAGGACTTGGGGGTACTGGTGGATGAAAAGCTGGACATGAGCTGACAATGTGCACTCGCAGCCCAGAAAGCCACCTGCATCCTGGGCTGCATCCAAAGAAGCGTGGCCAGCAGGTCAAGGGAGGGGATTCTGCCCCTCCACTCTGCTCTGGTGAGACCCCACCTGCAGTCTAGCTTTAGGGCCCTCGGCACAGGAAAGAAGTGGACCTGTTGGAGCGAGTCCAGAGGAGGCCATGAAGATGATCAGAGGGCTGGAGCATCTCTGCTATGAAGACGGGCTGGCAGAGTTGGGGTTGTTCAGCCTGGAGAAGAGAAGGCTCTGAGGAGACCTTATTGCAGCTTTTCAGTACTTAAAGGGGACCTTACAGGAAAGATGGGGACAAACTTTTTAGCAGGGCCTGTTGTGATAGGACAAGGGGTAATGGATTTAAACTAAATAAGGGTAGATTTAGACTAGATACAAGGAAGACATTTTTTTACAGTGAGGGTGATGAGACACTGGCCCAGGTTGCCCAGAGAGGTGGTAGATGCCCCATCCCTGGAAATGTTCAAGGTCAGGTTGGACAGGGCTCTGAGCAACTGGATCTGGTTGAAGATGTTGATGCTCATTGCAGGGGGGTTGGACTAGAAGGCCTTTAAAGGTCCCTTCCAACCCAAACAATTCTATGATTCTGGTCAAGATCTTAATCTGGCTATTCTAAGAGCAGGGAGATGAATGTTTTTTGCCTCAATTAATTTTTAGGGTGATACAAAAGCAAACACAGCCATAAAGGATAAAGTTTGAAGAGAAAAGAAAACAGCATTAAGGGCTGTATTAATAGAAGCTGTCTATGTCCAATTCTCTATTTTGTCTCTATTTTAAGAAACAAAAAAGGGAGAGGATAAATCTTTAGAAGCCCACATACAGTCCTTTGGGATATTTCGTGATGAAAAAACACATGTAGTTGAAATGAAGAAGATGATGGAAAGGTGTTGCAAAGCTTACAAAAAAATCCTTGTGATGAACAAACATGACAAGATACGCTTTTTGGGAGACAGAAGAGTTCCTGTTGTCAAAGCAATTAAGAGTGAAGAGGAGCTACAAATCGGTGAGAAGAGCAATATTATATAAAAGCAAAACAGCAGAAGGGAACAACATTGAGTCATGGGAATGGAAAGGACGGGAGAAAAAGGAAATGGGAAAGGATAAAGCAAAGAAACGGAAAACCCTTCAGAGAATGATTTCCATTCTGCACTCCTGAAGCAGGGTGAGAGCATAAGCAGGCAGCATTGCTCAGCAAACCACAGCACGTAGGGGTGGGCTTGGTGAAAGTGGCTGGGGGCTGGGACCCCAGAGAAAGCAGAGCATGAAGGCATGGGATGGAGAGCAGAAGGCAACCAGGGCAGATGGAGAAGGTGTAAAGATTGAGCAGAGGGAATGGGCAGGAAGATCCGTAATCACTACACGGCAGTCCTCACAAACTGGGATAAAGCATTATCTCCGCAGCTTTGCATTTCTTTGTTGCCAGGAAGTGAATGGAAACCTTCCAGCTGGTGGGTTGTGGCTGGCTGCTCTCGTC
This sequence comes from Burhinus bistriatus, assembly GCA_013397275.1. Classification (NCBI taxonomy): domain Eukaryota; kingdom Metazoa; phylum Chordata; class Aves; order Charadriiformes; family Burhinidae; genus Burhinus; species Burhinus bistriatus. The sequence continues at coordinate 306,070 of VYXH01003085.1, forward strand.
CCAAGCAACTGCTGTCGCGGATGAGCTCTGCCGGAGCACAGGTTCATGAAAGGAGCTTGATTTAGCTTATCTGTGCTCCTGGTATTGAACTTCATTTGTATTTGCAGCATGTTGTAGACAGGGTGATGATATGGACAGTGTGGGCTGTGTACTGACATTGATCTCCTGAGCCAGGACAAGCGATTTCAGGCTTGGCACAGTAGGTTAAGAAATGTTTTTAGGAGAAGCTTGTTTCATCTACACAGCAGTCACTGCTCATACCAAAGGGGCACTATGCCAAGACTGAATCCTCTCATAATCCAACTAATCCCATTATGCCAAGTTTGTGTAGTCCCTCAGTTTGGTAGCAGTCTCAAAAATCACTGTTTTTAAGTAGTGATTGCTAACCTAGTATGGGCTGAGCTGAACATGGTGCTCTGACCCTTTAATGCACTGACATATTTGACTCCTTATAAAACAGCTCGGCAGAAATATTTTTTTAAACATTTTGTAATTTTTTTTAAATTTGGTATTTTGTATCCCATACCTGCATCTTCTTTCAGCTCATTCAAATGCAGCTCCTCACCAAGCGAGGTCACGTTCGTTGTGGCTGCTATTGTACTCTCTTGCTGGACCTCTTCTGAGGCAAGTGCCTGGCACACAGGAGCTGGAGGGTCACTCTGCGTTGCTCTCGTGGCATCGTCACCAGTGCAGGCTTTGCCTTCGGTATCTGAAAAATGAAATCATTTAATCTTAACTAAACCATGAGCAGTGAAAGCTGAAACTCTCTGCTATCCTCTTGAGAAGTCTCAAGGCTGCTAGTGCTCAGGGGACTGAGATTTGTCTTAGAGCAGCACCTGATTTCTAACAGTGCTGAGCATCTGTAACGCAAAACTCATGGAGACCAGCCCGTCTGGATACTAATATCCACCCGGTTTTCTCAATGAGGCACCTTTTTCTGTGGGCATCCAGCAGCCTGGGCAAGCGGCCGTTGTGCACGTACAGGACAGCCATTCTACTCTGGAAGCACCTGCTAGGTGGGAGATGAGCACAAGCATGGGAAATCGGAGGTCGCTGGGAGGAGGCAATTCCTTGCACAAGCAGAGCTTATGGTGCAGCGCGTGCACAGGTTGGTCTGACACGTCTGAGTTGTGTCGAGCTCCGAGCACGGCACGCTGCCATCCAGCTGCCCCAGCAGTAACGCCAGAGCCTTACCGAAGACAAGGCTGCTAATATGCCCTACCAAGCTGTAGGTTTTGAGCATAGTTTAGTTGCTCAGCTTTGAAAAGCGTGTCCTGTATGATTGAGCTGATCAGAAATTCAAATCCCTCTTCGTGCAGACCTAGAAACTGCTCCCTTTGCTTGCTCTGAAAGATTTTTGTGCCAGTGATCCCTGCAGCTGTACGCATCTTGATGACTGAAGCTTTTCTAGTGTTCTCCTATTCAGGCAAGAGTCCTCAGAATACAAGCTCTCCTTTTACTTCATGACTCTCTCCGAATTTACAAGATCTACATCACTGTTGCAAACTAAAGCAATTACTTCCCGCTCCAGCCAGCGCTCCATGCTGATGGACATGTCTGCTGTCCACCCCTGACCCCCTAACTTGTATTTCTCAGCCCTAGACACTCCTTTCTGGAAGCTCCTAACAGGGCTATGTTTTCTTGCAATGATATCATGACAAGTTTCTTGAACATTGATTTAAAATAGCTAGCATTCACAGCTACTCCTTTTTAATACTATCTGAACAATCTGCAGAGTAATTTATTGTGCTTTTGGGTAAGGGTATCGGATTTTGGCCCAGAGATGCTGCGGAAGGGATGCAGTATTTTTGTATGCTGAGCTCACTCAGTCTGCCTCATAATCACGTTTGGTGAAAAGTTACTGTTCTTAAAATAGCCCCTGCAGTAGCACAGTTGCTATGATACAGGGAAGGGAGGGGGAAAAAGTTCATTGCCTACATTTCAGCTCATTGTGAAGGCAGCCTATACATAATCACCGGTGTATTACCAGCTGCCTGCATTATTTGACAGGCAGCCCTTATCTCTCAGTGCTGTAAGTACAGCTACATCTCATCAGTTTTGTGCTCGCAACGGGGAGAAATACCAGGGGAAGCTCCCTAAATGTTTTCAAGGTAACTCTGCTTTGCACGTTCCTCACATCCTTTGGAAAGGCAAGCTGCAGAACAGCTGTGCCACAGTGAAACTGCAGAGACACGAGTTCCTTCAGATCCCAGCCGATGGAAAGTGTAATGACTAATGAAGTAATGACAAGCAGAAGACAGCCCTGTTGAAGAATTTCTGTTGAGGAGTGTCTGAAACTCACAACAGTGATGTTCCTGGTCGGAAATGATCAGCTCGTGCTTAGATCAAAGTGGATGTGCTGCTTTGATTGGTAGTGGGTCCCAACGCCTTATTTTAGAGATAGTTTGGGGACAGGAGAAAGCACAGACCGTAGATCCGTTGCTAAGGAAAGCAGCAGAGAGTGTTGGGTATTGCAAGGTAATCAGAAGCAGTAGAGCTGTAATTTAGTTGGGAGTGCATCCCACTGTGTGCCAGACCCTGCACCCTGTAGCCTCTTACAGGGTGCGGGTCGGTTCCCTGGAGTGAAGCTGTATTTCAGGTTCAGGAGTTCTCAAGGGGCAGGTTGGCATTTTCCCTGTGCGAGCAGAGCTGGGGAGGAGAGGAGGACAGAAGGGACCCTGGCCGGCCCGCTGGGTTGGGGTCGTGTGAGGAGACAGGGTGACACAACCTGTTAGGATGACTCCTCACCAGAGCAAGGACGCGGCGATTTCACCCTGGGCTGCTCGCAGGTCGGTGCAGATTCTGCACTAGCCTTGTGGTTTGCTCTGAGCCAAACAGTCTAGTTCAAAATGCTGCTTTGCATTTTGGCAGACCATGTGCCACGGAACCAGAGTGTGACACAGCTATTGCAAATGCATGAGGCAGATTTGGAGATTTCTCAGACTAGAGCTTCATACCAGTTTGGGCTGTTCATGAAAGTCAGCAGGAATTGGGTCCCTGGAAGTGGAGAATAGCCTGATGAAATAGAGGGATTTTAGGATTTACTGTAGCCTTTTAGCATAGTATTGCTGCTTTGGCAATTGCAACTTACTGCATAAACAAGGACTTAGCCTGGAAACTGCTCCCACTTCAGCTCAGTCCAAGTAGGGCACTAATCATTTACTAAGAATTATTTGGGTCAATTTTTGATTCCAGTTAATAAGCTGCTTCTCCTAATAATATAATAAAATAACCCTGGAGATTCACAACACGGTAAAGAAAAATAACTTGCAGGTGGCTGCAATGTCCTTCAACTGACTGTTAGCCATTCTCTCCTTTCTGGGCTGCAGGGTGATACTGAAAACTTTTGATGTTTATAGGAGCTGTGTGCAACTTCAGTGCAGACAGGTAAGCAGTCTGTTTGCAGCTGCCTTTTTGAAAGCACAGCGTGTCATCGCTTCTCACTGGACTATATGTATTTATTTAGACTATTTTAATTTTGTTAAATTGATATTGCAACTTAGCATCACCTGTTTCCCTCAAAGCCAGTTCTTTGTGCATACAAGGGGTTTATTGATTCATTATTGCCTTTTAATGTGCTCTACAGAAGTTTTACTTTACTGTGCTTTGGCAAAGCTCTAGATACCCATGTCTTCAAATTCATAGCCTGTGGGGAATTTGCATACTCCTAACAGAAATGGGGTGTGTTTTTCTATCCCATAGTGCTAACAGGGCAACTAATTATCTAGAGTTATGAGAGACACGAAGAGTTCAATGGAGAGAATTAAAAATGAGCTTTCTAAAAAACTTCCATTTTAGAATAAACTGATAGCTTGATAGATTATTTTTTTTAACTTGAACATAAAACTCATATTAAAATATATCCAATAAAATAATACGAAAATAGCTTTACTGCAGTGAAAAAAAAATCCTGTTTGAAATGCTCTTTTTCTGACTCTTCAGTTGCTCAGTTACACTCCAGCATAGCATCACTGAGTATTGTCCCACAGGCTATTTATAGGCATGGCATTTGTTTTATACAAAGAAACTCAATTATTAGTTTCAAAGAACATAATTTCTATCTACCAGATTGGTCAAACTCAAAAGGGCTGGTCTTTCTTCGTGACAGTACTTTCTGCTAGAAAATTTTCGAAATAAAGATGGGTTTATATTTTTTATCTCTGTTTAGGTGGAAATGGCAATTGGGATGTTGTCCATAACACTGGGAGCTCCCTTGATCTTACAGAATAGTCACCCAGATGTCTGTCTTCCTTGAGCATCTCTCAGGGCTTTTACAGAACCAGTCCTTTGTGCATGTTTCTGACACTTTGTCATCTTTCATTCAATGACTTCTGCTGAACCTGGTTTGTACTCAGAAAAGCTTTGAAATGACACTACCGAATGCTTCACTTTTCCATGTGAATGAAAAACAGGCAGAATGGTAATATGTTTTGTCACAAACTTGGTTTACCGGAAAGACGGCTGAAAACATCAGATTAATATCATTTTATGAGATTTGGTTTCATGGGTTGTACATGTTAGCTGAATGCATCTGTATGTTTAAGTTTATACTGGCTTTAGCGGACTGTCTTGGCAGTAGGATTTAGGTAGGTTTAGAGCAATTGCATAAAACATACTAACCAGCTCAGATTTGCACCATGTATAAATCAAGCAAAGACAGAGTTGCATTCAAGATGGTAAAACATCAAAAATTAAACTGCATGGATTGATTGCAGCAGGGAAGAATTTGAAGGAAAATGTGCTTAGGCAGATACTGAATTTTCCTCTCTGTTTGGATTGAAGGTTTTCCTCTTTGTTAATTTGATTGTTAGGTTTCTTCTTTTGCAATTATGTTTCCTATTGTCCTGAAAAAGACTCTGATAAAAAGGATAAAGAACTTTTACTTACCTTGTTCCATCATCTCCAGAAGGCCTTTCTTAATGAGCTCATCCCGACCTTGTCGTGCTGTCATCTTCTTCTCCAGCACTACACAAAGTTGTAGCATAACACAGCAGCAGTTAACAACAGAGTATTCATATAACAGCATGAGAAAGATGTAAGGTGGAAGTTCCCTCTAGTCTCTGCTGCTGTGTGCTTGGAAAGAACTGCAAGGATTTTGTTTTGGGGAGCATGGACTGGTCAACCTGTTTGTGCATTTTCCTTTGTTAAAAGAGCTGTAAAATCACCCGCATGTAGAGCTGAGATTTATGATCTAACCTACTGTCTGATCACACTGGGCACAGAGTAACGGGGATATTAGAGCCTTCATGTTGTTTAATACGGCACATTGGAGCTGCTTCAGGAACCAGTGTCCTTTACTGCGACACTCCACAAGGTATCAGGGCAAGTGCAGCGAATTGCACCATCCCACCTTAGGAAAAGGCGAGTGAGTTTGTCTCCTTACTGATCTCCTGGGACATCCCTGGAGACTAGCGAGAGCATGCAGTGCTGTGTGCTGGGCTCCTTCCCCACAGAGACAGCTGCTTCAGGGAAGGCATTTCACATGCTGTAACTCCCTCCTGTCACTTTTCATAATGTTACTGTGACCTGTATAATCTTCACCCCAAATAAAAACGGTGATGATATATAAATATAGCCTATTTTGGAGAAGGGATAGCCCATGAAAAGCAGTCTGTGTCGGGGCTTGTGCTTCACTCTTGTATTTTGACCTTTTCTTCTAACTGGACTATGTTGTATTATATAGGAAGTCAGCCTATATGGGTTCTTTCTAGCCTTAAACATTATTAATCTGTAACATGCTGAAATCTCTGAATTAGGTTTAGATCAGGTCACTGTTAACATTTCCTACGTAAGCAAATTTTGCCCAAGCTAAGCTTTGCTCTGTGCAGCATCGCTCTCTTGTTCTCATCCTACCTGCAGATGTCTGCTTCAGCTTCTCGTTTTTCTTTTTCCGCCACTTCCATGGTTTGAAGATCCTGCCCAGTGTTGCCAGTTTGCTGTTCCTCCTCACTGGCGGAGTTCGAATCCCTGAGACCAAGTAGTCAGAACGCATTGCAGGGGACTGCTCCATCTCATCTGAGAGGGGAAGAGAGAGGAAAGCCAGCTGTTAGACAAAACACTTCAGCATAGACTTAAAAACGGCAAGCAAATGGAGGCTCACCAGCTAAGAAGCATTCAGTCTAGTCACTGAGATAAGCAAGCTTTCTTTTTGAAAGAAAGTCTCTGCATTGCTGGAGCTGGCGGCCAGGCTGAGGGACACCAGTCAGAGAGGCATTCAACCTCCCTGTGCCAGCCCCGTGCTTCCTACCAGCTGCTCTCCTGACTCTGGTCTTGCACAGGATCTGTCTGGATGCCAAATATTTCAGTACCTCCACTGCTGCCGTCCCTCATGCATTAATCAGGGCTATTAGGCCCGTAGAGAGAGGGGGATGTGCTGAATTTGTACACCCCATGCTTTATTCCATCGCTTTCCTACCTTTGTCCATGCCTGGGACTCACCAAGGTAATGGTGTTACTCTCCCTCCCGAAGGCTGCGTGTAACTGCATTACAGCCTTCTGAAATGTGGAGAGCTGAGAGCTCCCAATAGCTTTAATAGGAGCACTAGAAATTTAACACATCTGCAAATTGTAAATCAGGCCCATGTGGCCTCCAGTTAATCACGTAAATGTAATGTTCATTTAGAAAAATTTAGATCTTTATGAAAAGCTGAGAGGAAGTGTGAGAAAGCTCGGGTCCCTTCTGAATTCCCAGCTTCCAGTTCTGTTCTCAGGCCACAGGATATTGCTGCCTTTAAAATGAACTCTTTTCGCATAAGCCAACAGAGAACACACTGACTTGTGTGAGCTAATGCAAATCTTTTATATAAGAATAGTTTGTTTGATATGTGCTACGTAAGTAAAATCTTAGAGCAAATTTATTCCTTGAGGAAGCTAAGGGGAAAATTCTTTCCCCTTTGTCCAGCCAAGCCACAGGAATTCAGAGATAATGCTTCAGCTGGAAAAGCAATTTAGGTGTTTTTACTATTTTGTCTTGAAAATACGCTGTAAGTTTTGCTTATAGACAAGTCTTGCACAAAACAATACATACTGACTGTTCACAGTTGTGTGCCAGCCAGTACCATGGGAGAAAGTAGCACAGTTCCATAAATGGGGTTACTGATGTCTTTACTGAGATTTGTATTTGAGCACCAATTCAGTGATTGTTAAAAGAGAAGCTGCCATCAGTCATCAGACATGTTACATGAATAAAAATTGAATGACAATTTGTATTTTTTTCCAACAATCAGTTATGATTTAAATGAGCAATGTGGAACTATGAACATATGTATGTTTCCAAGTAACTTCTCTCTGGAACAACAACATTTATCATAAATTGCTTTATGACTGCAAGATAAAAATTATACAGCATCTTCTAGGCTTTGTTTTTAAGTTAACAGGGTGAAAATGCTTAAATCACAGCATGAAGGTGGGGATTTCCAAGTAAACAGGAAACAATTTTTGGAAGATTATTAAACACAGCAGGGGAATGAACACATTCCTCCTCTTCCATTTAATTTTGAAAATACTGGTAATAGAGATGAATCATTCAGTGAAGACAAACTAAAAACTTGGCCACGTGAACTATCAGAACAGAGAAGAGGCTGTAACAATTGCCCCCCCTGCACTGTGCATGCCCAGTGAATTTCTCTTTCTATGTACTGAATTTAGAGCGTCTTTTGTCTCATTCCACAGAGTTTATCTTGGGGTTTAATTTAGAAGAGATTTAAAATGTACATAAAAATATATTTTTGCCTTTGAAACAAGGGTGTCTACCCAAGGTGATATGTGTGATTTCCAGTTTGGAGGTCAATATTGAGTTGAGAGCAGAAACGAGCAATGAGCCTAGCACAGAAGGAGGGCAGTAGCCTACAGACCACAGCTGGAGTGCCAAGATATTATGCTCCTTTCCTAATTGCGTATTCAAAAATGAGAAGTATTGCAGAAATAAGCTTTGAAGACGTAGAGCTGCTCTTGATTACAGAGATGGCAATGAGAATGGAAAATGGCAGAGCAGATCTGCTATTAATTTGCTATTATGATTACTTTAAAGCTGTAATAGAAGCCTCAGGAAATACCATTTGGCCATTTCTTGTGACATTCCTTGAGTGGGAATGGAAATGTTCACAAAATTAGCTCATCTCAAAAGAGCTGTAGATCAGGCTGCAAATGAGACCCTTGTCCCTGGAAGCTACAATGGAGTAGGACAGCCTCAGCTCAGCCGTCCCCGCTCCTTGCTTGTGAGACTGCACTGCTGCTCAAGCACTTCCTACCATTCCAGGAATTTCTCAAGCATGTAAGTGAAGATTAAATAAGGAGCTGATTTAAAGCAGTACCCTGGCAAGTTACTGATCCTACTGCATTTCGTTCAGGATGTAGGTGTCTGCAAAGTGGTTTAGGGCATCATCCACATGTTTTGTTTAACACTGGTAGCATGAGATTATTTTACCTTTCTTGCCAGGTAGCGGGGTATGTAGACAGAACCAGGAAGTCATTCAAACCCAAACCTATGTGTCTCTAGCAATGTTTATTGTCCCAGATATTCCTCTAAGAAAGAGAATGGGGAGATAGTGCAAAGGCACTAAGAATTCCGTAAGTGCCCTGTAGTGATCAGCGCTGTAGTTTCTACCAGCCCTGTCAACTGGGTTTCTTCCATCCCCTTCTGCTCTCTTGGGTGTGGAAACGTAAGGATTTTATGCCTTAGACCTTGGTTACAGATTAAATACACATAGAAATCAAATGTCAAAGAAGGAATAGTAGCTAAAACAAATGTTCCAGTGGAGGTTTTCGTGGGCTTTTTAACTTTATTAGTGCTTCTCATATGGTACAGACAGTTCTTAAGCAAATGGTTTTATCACCTGGTACATTCTCACCATATGCAGTTCCTACACTGTGCATTTGGAGAGATGGACACAAATAAAAATAGACAGACACACAGTAAGACAGATGTCCTGAAGTCATAAATAACAAGGAAATGGTCTCACTGGCAATAAGAATCACAAGAAAGCCCTTGGAGCTCCTCATTTCCAGTCGGTTCATTTTTTTCTTGGTTGTGGGTTGGCTGCTTGGGAGATAAGAAGTTGACAGCACAAAAAGCAGTTCCCACGTACAGCAATGAATACTGAAGGAGAAGGCACGCCTAAATATCAGCCAGTTCCTGCAGCCAACAAGCTGCCAAGACTTGCCAACCCTTCAACCACTCTGTGAAATATTCAGCACATTTTTTTAATCTGCAGTCAATATTTTAATTATGCTAACTGTTCTGTGGAATAATGCAGTTATTTCTCCCAGAGCCTGGTAGCCTGGGGCCAGGCCATGCAATTACATAGAGGATGTCTGCAAAATATAAACAGCCAAGAGCCAAATCAAGGCTCTCCAAATCAGCAGGGAGAAATGAGCAACAGCTGAACTAGCTGTGTAATGTAGAAGGATGAGGGACTGTCATTATACAGCAAGCAAGCACAAGCTTAACCCACAGCACAGCAACGTAACACAACCCAACACCGGGAGGTTAGGCTCTGCTTGGCCACCACTGCTGAGACAGACCAATTGGTCCCACACTGTCCCACAAGGAGACAGTCGTCATCCCCGTGGGGCCAGAGGATTTTGCTCTGACTGAAGCTTGTTGGCTGTTTATATTGAAATTACTGTCAAGTCCCTGCTGTACCCTATTGAGGGAAAAGGCTTCTGTGCTGGAGCTCCAGATCCAAAACAAACTCCTCGTATATCACACAGTTGTCATCTGCTCTGTGTGTGTAAAAGGGATGGAAATGAATGTGGCTGTGCCCCTGCTGCTGATGCTGGGGAAGTGCTTCTTCCAGTGCTAGCTGGGGTAATTTCTAGAGCTCCTAATGGTGGTCAGGAGTGTGAACGGTTTGATGTCTGAGACATCCCAAATCAGATGAGGGGAGAGGTTCTGACCTGACGGGTATTGCTCTGCGGTACTGCTCCAGGCTGCAGAATAAACCAGGAAGCAGAGAAGAAGGCAACAAACCCTAATATTCATTAGAGCTGGCTGCAGGGTCTGACCCCTCAGAAAGTCTGAGCACCTGCAGCTTCTGTTTACAGCAGCAGCAGTTGTGCTTGATCAGCATTTCTGAAAAATGCCCCACTGCTTGCTTCTTTAAAGTAGTGGTGACTGCTTTTCCTGTTAGTCCCTTCTCTATAGGAATTGTGCATGGATCACGCAGGTTTTCTGCACATTGAAGCTTTCCCATTTACAGATGTCAAGCCCTGACTTTATCCCATCCAGCCTCCCACAGAAGTGGGGCAGATTTGCTGGGAGTACGGTGAAGTTTCTGTCCTGGATATGTGATGGAAGAGTGCCTTATGCCTGCACATAGCCTTCACTGAGACAGCAGATGTTTTTGGTGCAGAGACAATCATGTCTGGGTGATGACAGCATTGTCAAATTGAGCATTGGGTTCAGTCAGTTGGGTCTGTCTTCTTGGGTTTTTCATGATGAGCCAAAGAGTCTAGCTTGATGCCTGGATTGCTGATTAGAGCAACTGCAGGCTGCGCTCCGCAGGCTGCTGTATGGGAGTGGGGAACATCAGGAATGCAGAGCCGAGTTACACTGACCTTGCCACGGAGAGAGGCTGTGAGAGACATGGGATGCCCCCTTGTGAATACGCAAATTGCAGCAAGAAGTTTATGGGAGGATGCAGGATGCTGAATTTTAATGTGCTGGGAGTTCTGGTCACTTAAATTCATGGTAATGGAAGTTGTGCCTTGCTAAGTCCTCTGTGTACACCATTAGGAGAAAGACCACTGAAAAATCTGCAACCTGCAGGCAGTTTAAAAATAACACAGCAGACAAGAGCTGCAGGCAAATTTGTAAGGCAGGCGTGCTCTGTTTTCTGATGAATTGGTTTGTAATGCAGCTCTGCATGCTCTCCCCTTTATTGTCGCTGCATCTGTCTTTGCAACTCAGAGAGTTAAAAAAGGAAAAAAGGTTCCCTTTGGTCCACTCCAGAGGGTAGAGACACTGAGTGGAGTCAAAATAACCTTTTCAGCTTTGGGATAGAGGTGCCTTTACCACTACTAACTTTCAGTGCTGCCTAGAATTAGCGTCTACCTCTACAAAGGATGTTAAGGGGGATGTCACAGGGAGAGCCGAGCTTTTAAAGGGTTCACGTCTACTACTGGTCAGTCCTGAATCATGCAAGCCAGACATTGCGAGGTTAGCCAAGAAACAGCACTTCTCTACAAAGTGTGCTCCGTAGAGAGGGTGCTTTTTATCTAGTGAGAGAAACCTGCAGGGGAAGGAAGGCAGAAAGGTTGTCTTGGTTTTAGAGTAAGGACTATCCTCAGCTTTGGGAAAGAGAAATAGCAGCAGGAGCAAACCCCTTTTTCCTTAGTTTAGCATACTAAAGGAGGAAGAACTGATCACAATGATTGAATCTGCAAGGTAGGGGTAAATTGTGTCTAGGAGCCTTGAACATTTCTGTTATGTTCCAGAGAAGGAGAATTCAAACTGAAGAGGTTTTTTATTGCACTAGTTAGATGTTTCCTGTGATGGAGCTCTTCCTTGTTCTAAAAATGTTTTCCGTCACCTGCATTTCTGCAGACATGCTCTCTTTCTTGACTTTCTTTGAAAGAAAACTACAGTGGAATGTTCCAGTTTGAAGTTTCCATTTCAGTTTTTTGAACATACAGTATTTTGATTTTTCTGATTTTGAATGACTGTTAGAAATTAAAATTAGAAATGAGAAAAAAAGCTTTTGATGAACCTGAAATGTATTTAATTTTTGAAGGACTTTTTATTTGAAGCTGTGAATGTTTCAATATTGTTTCGTATTGGTTTGGAAAAATTTACACAGAATCCTTTGTAAAACAGAAAATCTGCTTCCTAACAGTTTAGTTATTTAGAAAAGGCAAAGTACCTGTAGTACATTATTAAATGTAATCATAAGCTAATTTTGGATGCACAGCTGCTAATGTGACATAGATTGTTGCTCTGACACATCTTATTTGTTACACCAGAAAAATACTGAAACAACATAGGGAAAATTACAGGATTGAGCTGCAAATTCAGGCATGTACCTATCCAAATTTTTAGGTTTTGTTTGGTCAACAGTGTAAGTAAAAATGGCTTGAATTCTTTTCTCTCTGTTTGCAAAATTGTAATCCTTTATGTTCATGATTTCCCGCCTTGGATTTCATCTCACTCAATAGTTTAATCTCATAAGGAAGCAGATGGATAGTGGGCCAGGTTCGTCCACATGGTAACTACGTCATTCATCGAGTTACCTTGGGGGGAAAATCTGGCACAGTAAATTTGTGCAGAATTCAGACTCGCGGAGATACGTGAAGGCAGGGTGAAAATAATAAGATAAATGGCAGAATGACAAAAGGGAATAGAGTCCTTTATGAGCACCATATCCAAAACAGCTCTAGGTTCAGCTTCCACTGAGCACAGGCTGTTCTTGGGCTGTATCACCTTTCTTTTAGCCAGGTGGTATGAATCCTGATTAGGTTTTTATACTTCCCTGCATGAAAATGCAAGTTACTGTGCTTTCCTTTCTACCTTTCATGTGGTCTCCAGAGTCTGAGCTTCCATTTTCACTTCATGTGCAAATGTTTGTCATGTATCCATGTTCTATAATTTCCACTGCTCTTTAGTACGTTAAATTACGATTTAACATTTTTCTTTAATTGAAGGAGGAAAAAAACCCCCAAAACATAATTTGTGGGTGGTAAGAGGGGGCTGTGCTTGCCAGGGAAGTTTATTTCCATTCTGTCATGCTGAGCCTCCCTTCAAAGTATTTAGATTTTAAAACCAGCTTTAGCTGAAATGAACAGGGAAACAGATTACACTTATCAAAGGAAAGACAGCAGGAAAGTGGCAACTCCAGCTAAATCTCTTAGATAAAAATACGCCTTATATGCTTGAGATTTGTGATTTCTTCCAGAAAATGTTCCTTTAGGAAGTTGACGTATCACCTAACAGCATTACTTCCATATGAGCCAAGGTGCAAAGAAATTAATCAGGAACCTTTCACGCTTTTGGATCATTGTGTCAAGTCCCAATAGCACTTCCTGTGATTTACAATGCACAGTGTGACATTAGCAATTCATTAACAAAATAAGTTTTTCAGTGTTTGCATAAAGGAACCCACAACATTCTTTACCTGGATAAGGGAGAACTAAATAACAGTAAGAAAATGAGACTAATGAAGGATTGCTGTATAATCACAGTTAATTCAGTTACCTGAGCCTGTGCAATATCTTCAATTGAGAGGGGAAACTTGACATTTGCATGCCTCTCACCCAGCGAGAGCTTGCCCAGGCAGCAGACAGAGCAGCATCTCCTGAGATTCACAAAAAATCTCTTCAAATAAAGTCAAATGAGCACTGCCTCTGCAGAGGGTCAAGAGCCAGACTGCACCAAGCCTTGTCCATCCTGCATCTGCAGAGGGTTTTGTACCACCCACGTCACAGATTCCCAGAACTGGGCAGTTTCCCCACACCTCTTGGAGAGATGCTGTTCTGCAGGGCAAGGGAGGCCAAGCCCAGCAAGTACAGTAATGGCTTGAATTGGGCTTTCCACGCACTCGTAATAGTAAAGCTCTCATCTGCACTGCAGGACCAGTGTTTCATCACCTGCAGTTATTTAATTAGCTGTAGCCTTGCTGCAAACCTGTTGAAAGGATGTTTTTTATAGCTTCCTCAGCGAGTCTGCAGACTGAAACACACCCTGTGCTGTCTCCAAGAGGCACCTTCAAATCCATTTCACTGCAGCGTATCCCTGATAGCAGTTACATTTAGAGGGACAGGGAATGCCCAGGGAAGTCGTTGGTGTAAGAGCACCATGCTTCTTAAAAGGAAGTATGCATGGCTTTTTTCTGGGATTCATGCCCCAGAATTGACCTGCTTAGAGTTTCTTCTGTTTATGGGAGTCTGTGTCTGTCAGACATACAATCAGCTCTCACTTTATATCCATCCCACACTTGTATATTAGAGAAATAATCAAATCCTCATGTCCTGTGAACTTTTATGCCCTTGTAATTTAATGCATGATTTCCTTCTTCCCTCGAACGCACCACAGCTCTCTGTTGGTGCTCTGTCACTGTTCAATGCCACTACTGCAGATAGAAAACATTCCGCTTTGTGAAATGCAAGAGCATCTGCCTTTTTTTCTTTTTTCCTTTATCACTCCTGCTGCTTTGCACTTTCACTTTCCTTACAGCCATTGGCAACAAATGCACATTAGTCAACAGTCTCTGGTGCATACTCCAGGCCTGCTATACAGAATAGGGCAAAGTTTTGGAAGAAGAAGTACTTAGGCAACAAAAATATGACATAAACCAGAACAGAGAAAGGTAGATAGAAAACAGTCACAGTGACTGAATTCAACTTTAGTCTAAAGGTTATGCATCCAGTTTGGCTCCTTGTAAAACTGTTATAAAGCTGCCAGTTATTTCTACATTTGGTTGGTATGTAAATTGTGATGAAACCCTTCTTAGGAGGTCATATCAACTAAATGAATGGTTAAATACTTCTAGAGATGGCTTGGTCTGCTTCATGTAGCAGTCTGTAAATATGAGCACGTGTAGGAAATACTTTGAGGGGAGCATTGTTTTTAAAGATCCATTTATCCCACTGTCTACTGGTATTTTCCAAAAAGGCACTTAAACTAAATATTCAGCAGTCTTCAAAAGACAGCAAGGTACCACAAACGCTCTGTTGTCCTCAGCATCCTTGAAAACACGCATAAGTGCGTACACACAGAGCAGAGTCAGACAGGGCAAAGTTCCCATGGGCAATTGTACTTCTCACCTGTTGAATCTTGTGTTAAAGTTAACATTAGCTGCTCCTTACCGTGGCACTATGTCAAGGCTTAGATAAGGGCTTTAAAGCACTGAGCTAAAAAAACTGCAACATGCTTAACTGTAGAGATCTAAGTATCTTTAAAAATTAATGAGTTCCTGGGAGGTCCATACTTTAAAAATCAAGATTCTGCTTCCAAATTCATGGGCTATGGTTAACAATCTTTAAAGTGCTAATAGAGCGATATGCCTTCTAAAATGAAATTCTTTGCTGGTCGAGGGCCAAGAGAAATAATTGCTTATCAAATTTACTGTAGTGATTGTTACTGTTTGTCTGAAAGAAGACCACAATCTGTTCCTAATGGGAATGGTAGGATCTTCAGGGCAAGGAATGAACATGGAAATTACTCAAAATACATAAAGCTGTCTCCTCTGCAGCTCTTGGAATGACTCCATTCCAGGTTGTTTTCTTCTTGTATTATAGGAGCTAGGAAAAATAAACTACTGCCCTGTGTAAGAAATGTAAGAATAGAGAGACAACGTCCCACATGGCAACAACTAAATGAGAATTTGGCAGGAGAACAGCGATCTTTGTCCATTAACTCTCTATGTCACCCAGCAGGCAAGCAGGGAGAAGAACTATGAAAGTAACTGCTTTTCCTTTTGCTAATGGAATCTATGGGCTGTGTCTACATTAGCAAGTAATGCAGCCCATTAGAAGTGGGTCTGTGAACAGCTGGTGCTGAGGACTCAGCATCTTCTGGCGTGCATTTCTTAAGTAGTGTGATCTTGTGACTCTAACTTGACAGAGAACGAGCTCTTTCCTTACAAAGTGCAAAGGAGACAAGATTCTTCTTTAAAACAAAAATGCCAACCAAACTAAACAACCATCCTTCAAAAAAATGAAGTAAGATTTTCTGTATTTTCTTTCCAGAGGAAGGGTAAAGATCATTATTTCTCTTACTAAATTACGAGATTCAAAAGCCCCTAAACATGCATGCAAATTCCTATGAGTTTTTGGTACCAGAAGTCACTAACTTTCATCAAGACTTTGGCTTTTAAATTTTTGGTAAAATAAAAATTGCCTTGTATTGTGTTTTAGCCCATATTACAGCTTATCTGAAATGTCCATAAATGACACTTGTCTGTTATATATCCCTGTGTCCAGAATGGCATGTATCTTCCTACAGCCTTTCAGCAAGGCATGTTAATATCAATGAAATTGCTATGCATAAATTAACAAAATAGATACAATGACAATTTCAAACTTGCTAGAATGATGCTATGGTTGTGACAGAAAAAGCAAATTTACTCTAATGCACAGATGGATGAGTTTGGTTTAGCTTATTCTTTTCTAAGGTTTATAGCGCTGAGTTTAGTGGAGAAAGGGCTTTGCATTTAACCAGAGTTCTACTGATTTAATTAATTCAAGTGAGTCCTTATGCAGTTCAGTGCAAGAACTGAGTTTTGTATTAATTTTTGGCATCATAAAGCGTTCTTTCCACACAAACTAGACAATTGTTGCTAAAACCAAGTCAGAAAATGCACAGTAATTTCTTGAAATGGTTACTTTGAAAGAAGGGGAGAGAAATGTCTTAAATACTATTTTAATATTCATGTTCTTTTCAAGGAGAAACTTTGTGGGCTAGTTAGGTTGTACTGTTTATAACAACTGCAAAGGTCACATAATAAACCTCAACAACATGTTTGCAGGTGGTTACAATCTCTAGGAATATTAGGCAGCGTATGTACAAGTGTGATGTTTAATGACTACAGTGCTTACACCATCTTGGAAAGAGCTTAAACTGAAATAAACAGAGGAGGAAGGAGGTAGCTTACAAACATATTCAAAGTAGGTACAAAAAATGCCATGAGCTAAACTAAAATGTAAATGATAACTGCTGAGAAATGGCTTTTTTGGTGTTTTAAAAGTCTACTAGCAGCATTTGCATTTAAAAGCAGCATTGGTAAAGGTTCCCCACATCTGCCTTTAAGTGCCTGGAAGGTTTCCCTAAGTGTCACCATGCGGCTGATGCATCAGGCAGTGTCCTGCTCGCCCCAGGTCAGCCTGCACATGAAACAGGAGAGGCTGTAGCGACTCTGAGTTGCACAAGATTTTCCTACTAATAAAGTTCCCCATGGCTTTGTCAAGGCAACTTAGTGGTCGGGGCCAGCATGGTGGATACGGAGCAGCTTCAATCTGCCTTGGTATGACAAACCCTCTCTGTACCGTGTTTCACATACATACAGAAATTGCTGATCAAAATCCTGTTCTGCACATTTTGTCTGAACAGGTAAGATTGCCCCAGTTCTACATTTACAGACTTAAAGGATGAGATTCTGTGATATTGGTAAGTGTCTAGGGAGCACATGATTACAATTCTGTTCTGCTGGTCAGTGCGTATGCAAAAGAAGAAAAAATAAATACCATTTTCAAAATTAAAAGCATGGCAGGAGGCTGCATCTTTGTAGAGACAAGTTTTGGTAATTTTATTGGCAACCGGTTTTAAATTCACGTGTTTTTTAAAGACTAACAATCCCAGGTAGTTGTTTGGTCTCCAGCTCTTGATTTTCATTTGGGTTATGTTTTTGAGAAGGAATCATCTAATGACTGTTTTTCTAACACTTCCCTTTCATCAGCAAGAATATTTGGACTTTTTCCTCTTGTTTCCTTCTCTTTTTTTTTTTTATGCAAAAGGGATAACCAGATCTGTGACAAAACTTTCATTTTAAAAACACCATAGAATATGAACTGAATTTCTATTTCAATGCATAAGTTTTTTATTAAACAAGTAAATAACAGTCTTGTTCATTTCAACCATATCCCAGGCCTGTTTTTGTAAGTCTCATAAAGCCCAAATAGCATGGAAGGAAAAACAGCATGGAATATTCTGACCTAAATTTATGTATGTTTTAGTTCTTCCAAGAGAATGAGAAGTGGAATAACTACTCCCTCTCCTCAGTTTCTTTTCAGCTTTCATACTTTAACTGTGTTCTCAGCTGCTTGCATGAGTCATGGAGAGCTGGAAACAAGACACCTCCCCAATATTATAATAACTGCTTCCTCAGGAGGAAGCCTATGTGTGTTTTAGGGTATACCACTAAAAAGCCACAAAAATCTCCTGAAAGCTTCTTTGTGCCAGAAACCTACATGGGAACTGATAGAAGTGGTGACAATATCTTAGCTGCAAAAACTGATTACTTATGAGTAATGAAAATTAAGATATTTAAAGATTTCCATATCGCTCTGTCTTGAAATTTATGCCATTGTTCTTCGGCATTTGCAGAGATTTCAGCCTGCTGTTGACTTTGTGGATTGTTTTGCGTAATGATGGTATTGAATTTCACTGGTCTAGGCATAATTTGGATTTGATCCTGTGATGTTCCAAGAAACTCTGAAATCCACAGGCTTTTATGAGAACTGGAAGGGTGTTCAGTGCTTCCCACACTGATCCATGCTATTCCAGGCTAACACGTTGATCATTGCCTGTTCCTTCCTATACAGTGTAAGTTATATCCAAACTAAATCTCTGTTTGAAGCTACCTATAACATTATAATTAGAAACAACAGGGGAAGCTCATGGCAGAAAGCCATTCTTCATTCTGAAATCCCCTAACTTTGTTTAGAATAAGCCAAATCCCTCATAGTTTGGCTCAGGTCTAGACTGAGCAGATCATATCACACCAGGTCAAGGATCTTGTGCAGTAAGAGAGGAAAAAGAAAGAAAGGTCAGCTTACTCAAGCATAAGCCAAATTAATTGGCAGGTCAAATGGATTAATACAGCAAACATAACAGTAAAAGAATGTTGTGAACCATATTAACAGAGGATGTTGGTATCAAATGTGCCCGTCAGCTCTATTGCATGCATATGCCTTATACTGCCCTGTTTCAGTCATGTTAGCTTGAGCTTATCTGCCTCTAACATAGAGCTTCAGTCCGAAATTCCTGAACAGAAGGTCAGACAAGGAGTTTGTCACACTGCAATTACATCTCTCCATCAGAGACTGTTCCTTTTCTCACTGGGCTACCCTTCCTCTTCTCTACACACATCCTGCTTTTACAGCCAGGCCTGGGGTTTGTACAGATCTGACTACTTATCCTGCAGGCAGCCTTCTCTTCCTGCTCCGTACAGCTTACCCATCCGCTGGACAATAACGGTCTGACTTTAATCAAGACTAGGCAGGAAAAGCCTTTCTTCTCAGAGAAAGCTTTTAGACGTTACAAGCATTCAGGATTCATTTACCACATTGGGTAATGAAGCAGAGCTAAAAATACCATATGTTCCTTTGACATTGCCCATTCATTACAACAAATGACTGAATTTCTGTGACTGCAGAACAAAACATGTTTTATGTTTTTGCTTTTAAGTGAAGCTGTGTATAAAGCTCTTTGCCACTTGGAATATCCTCTTAGTGTTTTACATAAGAGGATAACAAAGTTTATTTGGAAAAGGCAGAGAAGCCTACGGCTTGTTTTTCTCTCATTTTCTTAAATGAATGAGGAGAGATTTTAGAATGTGAGATCACAGAATTGTAACTGGCCAAATTTCCTCCGTTATGAGAAAATACAGTGAGGAAATTTGTGGAGACTGCCCTTCAGAACATCACCTCTTATTGGCAATTCACTGCACCGGGTAACAGAAGTCCTTTCAATCATCTTCAAGACTCCTATGCAATCTGTGTAAGTCTGTTTCAACAACTGAGATGAGATTATCAAAGCATGAGAAAGAACTGACACATAGGACCAGATTGTTTGAAGATGTTTATTTTAAGTCATTTCACATAGTCTCATTCACTATTTTTGTTTTTTGAACTCGGAGAAAGAGAGAGAATTTTTTTTTTCTCCAGTAATTAACACTCTGAAGGCGGACGCTCTTGCCTGCACAGTAAAAAGCTTACAGTATTTTTAAAAGTATTAAAAAAAACCCCAACACATTAAAAACTCAACTAATTTCTTCCTTTCAAGTGCTGAAATGATCTAATGCTATTAATAGAAGAGTCTTTGTGGAAAATGTATTCTTCTATTTAAGGCTACTGGGGAAAAGCTTGAAAGAACAAAAAATTATGATTCTGACATCTGGCTATCAGTATAGCCTTTGGATGATGAGTTGTGATAGTGACTCTAAAATAAATATATTTATTTGGAAATAAGGCAAAATGATTGACAAGACATCCTTTCTCCATACAGTTGCATGCGGTGGCAGCGTACCTGCTGGAAGCCCACCCAGCTTGTCCCTTAGTGCTGAGGGAAGCAAATTTGAGGACTGGCAGCGCTGGAAACCCCAGATTCTCCTTCGTGCCCAGAGGCAGGCGCAGCTGATGGAGCAGCGTAAGTTCCCCAGGCTGCTGGGCAGCCAAGCCTGCCCTGCCCGAGCGGGCCCCTGGGGAGCGGAGCAGGCGCTGGGCTGTCCCCCTGATCGGCCTGCAGAGGTGCGGAATTGATACGCGCTGTGATGACATTTTGTGTGGGCACAGGAATGAGAATTCCTGTCACAACAAATCAGCAAACAGAACACCTCCCCGGGAGTTTAAAGAGGATGTTTTATACCAAATAGCTCATCTCCTGCTTCCAGGCACCTGATCTGTTAGGCTTGACTTCTTTGACATGTGCTGGCGCTCGGTGATTTTGTTCACATGCTGACCACACGGCCCAGGTGCCGTTCTAGCAATTTACTCTGGAGTTAGGAGAGTTACGTGTCTTGCGCATTCCTAGTGGAATCACTCAGAGATCATATTTGCAAAAACACATGGGTATGTTACCCAAAACGTGATTCACAGTAAAACCACCAAAACCAGAACAGAATGCTTAAAGCTGAAAATAAAACACATCTTATGATTTTGTTCTTTCTTTTGTTTAATGAGGAAACGGAAACGAGATATTTGTAAAATGTACAGTGAAGCATTGTGCTAGGGATCTCTGAGTAACCCAAACAGGCCAGGCTGCTTAAATACCACTGCAGCATTTGTATAGCTACGCGCTCTAAACGGAGAGCTAAGCAGCACCATCAGTTAGCAGGGCGCTACATGGGAGGAGTTATGTATTTCCAGGATCTATGCATGGCATTGAATTAGATACAGCAGCTCAGATTCCCTAACACAACTTCTCTTCTGCAAGGTAGATAAACCCTTAGAAGATGCAGACACGAACAAGTAGGCCTTGGTTTACAAAGTCTTGGGCTGGTATCCAATAAATCTAGTTTTAGGGCATTTAGTATCAGGTCAAAACTACGATGGTCTCAATGATACAAAGTGCAGGTCCAGTAAGAATTCATTCTGCTATCTCAGGTGTGTTCAAAAAATGCTGCTCAGTCAACCTGCAACTTTTTGTGGAATGAGGTATCATTTGTCTGCGCCACTTGCACTTTATGCCATATCAGGCAGTGTCTGTCTTCCCACAGTTGGCATCAGTCTGGCATAAAAGCACAGAGCTGGCATAAACTCTGTATCACAGCTCTGGCTGATTTGACAGAAATATGATCATTTGCCCATCCCTGATCTGGATGAAACCTGTACTGCTGTTAAAAACAATTGTGCACAGATCTGGTGTTAACATCAGCCTTTCATGCGACAGCAGAGCCCGTCGGTGCCAGAAGGTGATGTGAAACTAATGGAACGTCTCTGCCTGCCGCCCCAGCACAGAGATCTGGGTGGCAAGAGGCAAAGTGAGACATCACGTGGTGGCTCTAGCCTCTGTACAGATCACTTCTGCTCAGTGACCTCAACTTTCAACAGCAGCTGCGTGCTACACGAGCAGCGAGGGGAGTATTTTCACAGGGCGGGAGCCTGTGCTGCACAGCTGCATCCAGCGAGGCAGCAGGGTGATGCAGAACAGCTCCATTTTCAGAGCAAAATAGACCACCCCTTTCCTCATGTTTGCTTTTCTTTGGTTTTGGCTTTGGGCTTTTTGCTTATGCACTACAAATGCATGCATGCACCACTCTCCCCAGATTCGGTAGATATTCTGGAGTGTGCCTGTATCTGCATAGTATATCTCTACAGTATATGTGCATGCAATATGCTACAGTATATTACATAACTACATATTTAAGAATCTTTAAAAAAATCAAGGATTGGTTGGATTTGATTATAAAATAGCTACTTCTCATGTAGGTCAGAGTGAGAGAGGGTTTGGGAGCTTGATTTTAGGGTGGCATAGTCAGCATCAGAGATCTTGTAGATCCAGCTAAGCTACCTAGCAGATGTGCCCTAGCAGACCTCGGTGCAAAGTCTGACTAGCTCAGCCATGCTGTTTCTAACCCGTTCTCAATAGTGCACCTACTTCATCCTAGTAGCATGTATGATGACTTTCAAATAAAACAAGATAAGGCGCAAGTTAGAAGTTAAATTTTGGCATCTATTACAGTGCTGTCTTGAATGTGCGTATTCGTAACGGTTGAGTGCTGAAATGCACAGTGAAAGGACTGTGAAAGAGGTGAACTGCAGTTCCCATTACAAGGTTCTTCAGCTCTCCTCACCTCTCCTGGTACTTTTTTCCCTGATTTTTTTCCCTGATTTTTATGTTT
>VYXH01003086.1:8896-56582 GCA_013397275.1 Burhinus bistriatus
ACCATTAGAAAATTGGTTGCTCATCTCTAATTAAAAAAAAAAAAAAGAAATTATTATTTTTTTAATTAAAGAAAATTGTAAGACCAATTTTTGTACAATTGTTAAAACAAAGATGAAAAAGTATTACAGTATTGTCACGTAATCCCTGTGCAGCACAAGTATGACTTACAGAGGAAACTTAATGGCTGTACGCTTCATGCACATAAAACCGTTGCACAAGCTCCTGCCTTTTCAATCAGTATTGCTATCTGAATCCTCAGTATGCACAAGGTGGTAGGAAAATCAAGATTAGTTCTAATGATAATAAGGATTCTCAAACTTTTTTTTTTAGTTGAAAGAGGTCCTTTTCTCCTTTAATAAAAAGCTACGTTTACAGGCCATAAATTTTGTTGTCCACCCATGGAAATGTTCATTTTCTGCCGGAAGAGACCTCTGAAGAGGTAACAGTGATGTAAGAAGAGACTGGTGATAATCTGAAATATTGTTTAAATGATGATTTTGAGCAGCTCAATATTTGGGTACCAATTTAGAGACACATTTAAAACCACTAATGTATAGAGATTGGTTTCTCAGTGCTCTGAATACAAGGAGCATAAGAAGTAAAAATAAGAGAAACATGACAAATTCCTTATTCAGGTACTGGAGTGTGCATAAATATTGTTCCTTCCTGAATATATTTGCAATTTCTCTAATAGTTACCTTGCAATCTACTGAATATCAGCCTTCAGCAATGTACTTAACAGCATATACACATCAGTGATTAAGTATACGTAGATTCACGTGTCGTATAAAGTACAACATGTACACTTTATGGTGTTAATGTTTTGTCACATTAACAAGATTCATGTAATAGAATTTGAGGCATCAAAAATTATTTTTTTAGTGTAAACCTCCAAATTCAGTGGAGGGAAGGAAATACAAATTTTTTATAAATTGATTTATTCCGTCTTAATAGAGACAGATGGTGTCTGTCTCTCTGTTGACTATGGCTAGAGGCTAGCTTATGCTGTACACCTATATGACCAAGCACTGTATTAGGCCAGGTTCTAATCAGACACCTTGATTCATTTAGGCTAGACACTTAGTGGCTAATAAGTAATGTTAAATCTTGGTGAAATTAATCTGGCTTTGAAGGACATAAAAACTGTATCATAGTAGAAGTTTTTCTGACATCAGGTCAGAATCTTTGCTGGTGTAAATCAGTTTAATTGAATTCACTGCCATCCTCAATATTTACACGAACTGAGCTCTATCCCATAGACTTTACTAATTTGGCATCTTTATGTATATGCATAGTAATTGCAGCTAGGGCACAATTCTGAAAAGTCTTCTATGGATGACATTGTCAATGAAGCCAAAATCATCTCTGTATGTGTAAGGCTTCCTGGATCTGAGGCTTAATTACTACTTTAACTGATCTATTTATTTTTAATTACTGTCTAATTTTTGCAGGGAAAAGTAATACTGGGAAGAAACACGGTGTCATTTGTTTTCACATCTGATTTCTGTCTGTATACCAATCAAAATACATCTGGATGGAATTGGAAAAAAAATTGAGATAATTTAGTATTTATTAGGTACAGCTGGTCATGCAGAGATATTAATATATCTTATTGAAGCTGCTACACCAGGGTTAATCTGATAAAGGTCTCAAGATGAGCATGCTGTTTATCCTATTGACACAAAGCATTAAAAGACTGTGATCGCTTCCTGCTCCTGCCAGCCACACAGGAGCTATTGCTGAGGCTCAGAGTAGCAGTGAGGAAGAGCTCACTAAAGGCCTTAGTTGTGCTGGTCAGCCAAGCAAGACACTACTGCTAAAGCAGAAAAAGTAAATCAAGAAAACGGGCCAATCAGAAGGGGGAATTTACATTCCCTCAGGAAATAAAATAAAATAAAATAAAATATAAAATAAAATAATAATCAGTAACTGATTTTTCCCCCTTCCTCCTTTTTTCGTAAGCTATGTGGCTGTAAATGCTAGCATGAACATAAGCACAGTTTGAAACTATCAAAAGGATCAATTGAATGAGAAGCCGTGCTAAATAATGCATATGTTTACTCATAGAATATCCAATGATCTTCAGAATACAACGATTTGACAAGTATTTAGCTGACATTTGTTACCAAATGATGTTTAAATCTCATCTTTCAGTCCCATGGAAAAAATAATTAATGCTCTGAAAAATGAATGACTGTTCTGGGAAGATTCAAAGAAAAGAGAGAGATTTCTTTCTTACTCTTGATTACTGCTTTTCACAAATTTACCTTTAATCTTTTAAAACACAGTTTTAACATTCAGCTGTTAAGTTTTAAGGTTCATACAAGTGCTTAAATTTGTGCTTTATGAATAATGAACATGCACAACGTTTAGATGGCGTGACCATATACTCCTGTGCAGTCTGTGGGAAACTTTCCTATTGGTTTCAGTGCTGAAGGATTGAGCATATGAAATTCACAATAAGTTCATAATAGTGCTGCTGCATTTCTAGGTCTTCAACCTGTCTCAGAGAATCACTGAACATCAGTGTTCAAAGTAAAGCAAAAAAAATCCTTTCTTGAATAATTATTATAACTTCAGTAGTAATTCCTAATCTTTTCCAAATGATGTTACCTGATGGCCAGCAACCTTAAGATATATAATTTCACCAACAACATAAAGCAGATATGGAAGAAGTTTAGATAGAGGTAAAGTATTAAACTAATGGAAAGATTAACTGTAATATAACTAACATGTAATAAGGAAGGCCACTGAGACAGACACAACATATATGCAATGGCACAGAAGAAGTAGGTAATGACCAAGTAAGGCTATGTGTCATGTCTAATGCTCTGGGCTTGGGACAACTCTCAGCTTTCCCCACCTGAGATTAACAGACAATTAATGTCTCAGTATGAAGCACAATGGAGAAAGAGCCCAACCTTTCTTTGTGCTGTCACATTTCCAATGCGTGTTCCGGATAAATCAAGGTTTTACCCTCTCATGTAATACAAAATTATTGTGTATGTCTGTGTAACCATACTTTGTGGATAAACTGTGTAAGCAAATTTAAGAACGTCTGTCAGCTTCACTGGATGTAGTATGATGAGAAAGGCTGATGCCAGAAAATGTCTCATCTACAATATGCATTATTTTGTTCCTTCTGCCAAGTTCCTTGTCTAAGCTAATCATGAAGTCTTTTCTGTCTCTTATCATGCTGTAATCTCTTAGTGTGTCTTGCCATTGTTTGTTTTATCACTGTAGACAGTCATCATCACTGTAGACAGTGAATTTTTATTTCCTGATGCTGAAGTAGCCCTTCTAGTTACACAACACTTAAGGGCTGCTGCCATTCACAAGCTGGACTTGCCCATGGACAGAGTACTTTCTCTGACCAGTGGGGATGTGAAGGAGGTGAATAACAGAAAGCTCACATTTAAGCCAAAAAAGCTATTCTGGTCTGTTGGGGCTGAACTGCAGAACAATGCACCATGTCATGAGACTCTAGCCAATAGGCTGAGGCAAAAACCTAGAAAGGTTTCTAGGTGTCCTGGTTCCGGCAGGGATAGGGTTAATTTCCTGGCCCGGGACACAGGTGTTCTATACCGTGTGAGGCCGTGCCCAGTCCATAGGGGGAGCTGGCCGGGGGAGGGGGAGGAGGTGGAGGCTGGGGAGCGGGCTGGGGCTGCCCAGGGTCCGGTCGGTGAGCGCTGCTGCAGTAACCGTGTGTGTACGTCCCTCCGTCAGCGTTATTGGTGGTGTTTTCCTTTTCCTTTGCTGTTGTGTTAAACTGCCTTTATCTCAACCCATGAGTTTTGCCTTTTTCTTCTTATTTTTCCCCACTGCTGTGGAGGTTGAGCGAGCGGCCACGTGGTTCCTTGTTGCCGGCTGAGACCAAACCACGACACTAGGCCGCTTTATATTTGATGGACAGATCTTTCTTTGGAGACCTCAGAATCGCTTACAACTTTCCACTGACTAGAAAGCAAACTAGTGCATTAACTCAAAACCGAGTCTGCAGTAGCATTTGAGATATAGATACAAGTTAAGTGGATGTGTTAGGTGAGCAGAATCCCACACCATGTTTTTATCCTTCTCATTCTTGCTGTGATATCTTCTTGAAGGATAGGTTTCTTTGCCATCATCCCCTGCAACCTGTGCAGTGCCACTACAATGTGCAAGAAAAGGTATTAATAAGAACAAATTTCATTTCTGTGGTGCCTAGCCTCTACTGATGATCAAAGTGTATCACATAAACCACAGAAGAATTAAAACTCACAAATAAAATATCATAAAGAGACATTAAATTAAGATGAGGTAAAATACAAATACCAAGTCATTTTATCTTATTAAATAACTTTAAGATATACATAAAAATAAAGATAAAGGTGAGATATCTAATTAAAAAGAGGCTTTATTTGACCTTAAAAGTTGGGAAAGAAAAGAAGTAGTTGACTAAACATTTTAATCCTGCAAATACAAGGCTGAGAACAAGGACATGCAGTTCTGTTTTGCTTCTTGTTGATGGCTTTTTTCCTCTGCATTGACTTTGAAGGGATCATGAGGGATCCAGTGTTAAACAGACAGAAAATAAGAGAGTATCATTTCAAGAAAAATATATATTCTCATCTTTTCCAACGCTTTCCTTAAAATATATTGTCTGATGGAAACATATAAATATTCAAAATAAAAAGCCAAATTCTCTACTGGAGAAAGAACATACTGCTTCACGGATGTAAGTGGAAGATCTGGTAGCCAGAGTGATCCCCCTGATCCTTTTGTCATTTTGAGCTTCGTGTGCTTTTGTTTTAATAACTGGCCAAATCCTTGACTAATAGTTATTATCATGAATCTTCATTTTCATGACAGCAGTGTCCAGGAGACTCAAATTAAATCTAGGATCTGTTGTGAAGGGCAGTATATAAGATAATAAAAATCAGTCCTCAGCATTTAAATTAGTCCTTATGGATCAATTAAAATTGGACATTTTAAATGAATGAGGCCAAGAGATAATGGGAAACAAATAAAGAACCATTTTAGGCCAAAATTACTCCCATCTCACTTTAGGTGCTTAATTAGGATAGCATCTTTATTTACTTAGAGTTACGTTTATACTCCAGAGAGAAAGAGAAAGAGAGAGGGGAAACCCCTCAAGAGTGATTCCAAGAATGAGGGAACAGTTCTTTAGGATGCACCTACCCGCTTTTTAGCATGACCTTGGGTCTTGGTTACTTGATCTTTTGGTTCAGCACCTGTTCACAGTATTTGGTAATTCCTGCCCAAGCATACACCTGAATTTCTTTTATGTGCAAGAATCGGGGAGGGCATCTGGTAGTGAATTTTGTGTTCCTGTTTCTCTGGTCCATGGATATCTAACCTTGCAGAGTGCACGCGCATAATTGGTGGGTACTACAGCAAGGTGGAATAGAAGCAAGGTGAAATAAATTAGGGCTTTGGTCTTAAGTGAATAAAAATAGATTTTGAGTTACGTTTTGCTCTAGTTTTTTATCAAGCACTTTGCATACTGTCTGCACCATAACTAATACTGGCTTAGTGAACCGGAAGCTGAAGCTGCATTTACTTTTGCCGTGGTTACCTTGTCACCCCAAAGTTTCTTAATTTAAGAGATAAATGTATAGAAATTTAAGGAAGGAGAGAACATGTGTAAAGTATGAGTGAACTCTGTATAACTGACAGAAGTAAAGATGTATTACTGGTGGTAACCAAAAGAATAAAAAGCACCTCCTCATCAAGAAATTAGGATATGCCTGTTTAATTCTTTTGAAATGTTATAATTTAAACTATAAAAATAAAGCTATAGAAGCCCATGGAGCTCGTGTAATCTAGATCACAAAACTGGCAGTAAATTGTACAATACAAAGAGAGTATTTATAATAATTTGAAAAATAGAATGGAGATTGAATTTCCTATGTAAATTACTCTTTTTATTTGAATATTATGGAACTATGTATTTACTCTGTAACAAAGTTGTACCTCAGTCACTTCATTTTAGTTCAGATTTTATGACCTAAAACAAAGAAATGGAAAGGAGGGAAATTAAAGGTAAAAGAAAGTCCACTTGTCTGTAAATTATTAAATACAGATGGGAAGCCCCTATGCCACAACAGATGGCTGCAACTACAAACAAATTAGCATACAGACAGCCATTACAGAATTCAATTAAATGTGAATCTAAATATTAATTAGGATTTAAAGATGACAGCATAAGCAGAATAAATTGCAGGTTTCTGTAGCACAGGGAAATCTGATTACAGAGGAGGGGTCTATTGACAGTCACATTGGAATTTGGCACACTAATTATTATATGAGTCACATGCAGCTCTAGAGTATAGAATATCATATTTTGTGTGTGCTTTGCACAGGGGTCAGTTTTAATCTACTACCCTACAGTGGGAATTGGCCTAACATATGAAATAACAAAGAATTTTCTTTTTCCCTAGATACTGTCTAGTGTTTCTAATGTATTTCTAAGATTAGTTCCAGTGAATTGGTAAATATTCTAAAACATAAATGTATTTCCATAAAAAAAGATATATTTTCTGTCCAAAAAAGAGATGCCTCTCTCAACAGATAGGCTATTGCTTTGCCATATTATTACATTACAGGAGTACATTCTTTCTACATAGAATGTGACAGTCCGATTGAAAAAACACCTATGAAGACTGTAGAGACATAGGCTATGGTCAAGAATAAGCAGTTGTGCTTCTGTAGATTAATATGAAAAATGATAAATCATTTTTACAGCAGCAGGAATGTAAGATCAAATTCCAATTTTGCCTTTATAAATTTCCTGTAGTTATTTAAACTGAATTAACACTTCTTTACTTCACTTTTCAATATCATTTTATACTAGAAATTGTAACCCCAGGGCCCTGTAATATATTATCATTACTTGTAACAGGCCATAAGCTTTGCACTGAGTTTGCAGGGCTGAGGCTTGCTAGGTCTGCTCTGTCTGATCTTTTCTTTTCCTGTCTGTAGCTTTGTTTTACTTAACTTACCTGCAAGAGTAATCTAATTGACCAGATGCCTATATGTAACCTGTTCTTTTTTTAAAAAAAAAAAACCCAACTTTGTGTGGTAACAACTATAGTTTCATGTATTAAACATTTTACATACTTTTAGCAACCCAAGTGAAAAGTTTTTACTATCCTGTTGTGTAAACACACCTGAGCAAAAGAACGATGCTGGAGCTGAGTATTTGTTTCAATTTCTTAAGCCATCCATACTCCTATTCTTGGTCCTTAGTGCAGAGAGAACACAGAAGTCTTTCTCATGGTGACTGCTTTCTCTCTCCATTTCTTCTGAGGTAAACAAAAGTTATTTGATTCTTTAGTTAAATATGTCATTAAACAAACCATGTTTTGTGATATTCAAAAAGAAAATTTGTAACTGATTTTACTTGGTTTACAGACCCCAAATAGACCCACTGTGTCCATAGTCTGTATTTATCTTGTTTTGCAATTTTTTGCGTTTAGTTAAAAAGGCTGTTGGACTTAAGGGGAAAATCAATAGGAAGCTGGAGAAAGAAACATCAGCAGCTGGAAGACAGACAGAGCTTTGGAATCAATCTATACAGCAATTTTTTCACTTGTAAAGATTTGAGGTTATGTTATTAACCTGGTGTTAGAACAATTTGGAAGAACCTTCAAATACAATGGTTTTCTTTTGTTCAAATGAATGAATTCACTGTACCTATTTATGTGCTTTCAGACAGCAAAATCTCTGAAAAGAAACTGCACAAAATGTGGTTTTTGGTTTTGAGAACAACTAACATCAGTGATACACGATTTCATACCTGGTTTCAGCTGAGATAGAGTTAATTTTCTTTTGCTGTGTTTTCAGATTTGTTATGAAAGCAATGTCGATAATGCGTATTGTTTTAGTTGTTGCTAAGTGATGTTTATACTAGTCAAGGACGTTTTTCACCTTCCTGTAGAAGCTGATAAGGAGCATAGGCAGAACGATGGAATGGCCAATGGAATATGCTGTACCGTAGATGTCATGTTTGTCATGATTGTCATGCTTGTGTCATCCCACACACATGCACACACATGTGCACACACGCATACCTACATTCTGCAGACACTTTTGATCAACAGACCAAGATGGGCACCAAAACCACACAGACAGCACTCATAAGCATGAATGATGCAAACAGCCTCATCCTGCTAATGGGGCTGCCAGCTAACGAGGCTCAAAACTTGCTAGCAGATCTCTCACACACAGACACACACCTGCAGATCTCTCTAGTAGCTGGCCGAGACCTATGGTCCCTCCTGTAGGTGGCTGTCAACCTTCTGGTAGTACTTGCTAGTTAATCTGACTTCATAATTTTCAGACCAATAAAATACTAACATGGGATTTTTCAAGGAATCACTGTGAAACCAAACCCGAATGAGTGACAGTCAGATGGAACTCCTGATAAAAGATGGACTTGGGAATTTTTCAGCAGGACCTTATGTGCACAACTCCATTTAGCACGGAGTTTTCAGCGCCAAGCTCTTTTTTTGAAGGCCACATTATCTTAAAGGAAATCAGCAAAGGACAACTTCTGAGTCAACGCCTTCTTCAGTGTACCCTAAATGATTCTAAAGTGACACCAAATTTTAGAAACTTGTCCTTAGGTGCCTATGGATGGCAGCTTTTTGGAATCCAAAGACTATTATTAAATTCATTCATTTAAAGAGGTTTAAACAGGATGTTGCTCCCAGTTGCACTGCCTGAAAGTCAGTAAGACTGGAATGGAAACTTGGTACCCAGGTTTCCAAACATTTTGTTGAAACATGAGGCTACTAGAGAATAGATTAGAATTTGAACTGTTCAAAAAGCAGACAACAGGATGATCACAGGTTTAGAAAGGCTTCTGAATGCCTGAAGACGACTCAGCCTGGAACAGAGAGCACTGTGGGGAGGAAAAAGCCATAACAGAGATCTACAGAATAATAAGTGACATAGGGAAGATGGATAAGGACTGACTGTTCACCAACCCTTCCAGCACAAGAATGTAGTACATAAAATGAAGCTAGTAAATGGCAAGTTGAAAAAAAAACAAAAAACAAACAAACAAACAAAACCAAAAAAACAAACCAACAAAAACCAGAAGAAAGACAGAAGAATTATCTTTTCTTTTTTAGTGCACCTAATGGAAATCCTTTGGTGGTAGCAGCTAAAAATATTGTGGGTGGTCAGAATCTTAGTTTATATTTAGAGGAGAACTGTACAAGTACTTGGATGAGAGATCCACTGAGTTTTGCTGAACAGATCACATGAAAGTCAGGAAATTCCTTGAGCTGGACATAATCAGTAACTGGGAGAGTGCTGACAGGAGAAGTCCTATATGCTTTCCCTGTTTTGACCTGAGTATCCATTTATGGCTGTTGTTGGAACCAGGAAACTCGATGGACAGAACCTGGTTCTAAAACGTTGCAGCTATTCTGATGTTTGTAGACTGATTTTCATAGTATCTAGCATACTCAGCATGGGGACACCTAGACCAGGCAAAAGATCTAGAGAGAAGTCTCTGTCACTTGCCTAAACTCAGATTTCTGTGAGGGTGCATAGAGTTACGTACCTCAATGAAATGGGATTCAGTACTTGAAACTCCATCCTGTGGTATCCTTTTAGATGATTACTCATTAAATTTTTGCCTTGTTGGACTGTTTATGTAGTTGATGTTAGGCAGTCAATGGATCCAAAACCAGATTCTACTAAGGAGCAGAAGCAAGATTCATGGTGGTGTTTGCAGTAGGCAGAGTGTGGCAAGATGCTTTGTCCTGGATCTTTGTAAAAGCTAAGCCAGGAAAAAAGTCTTTGCTGAATTTGAGTAAAATATGAAAGGCACTAGTGAAAAAAGGGAGAATCCCCAGCCTTCTCATATATATATATACACACATATATAAAAATAAACATTTGAATATGGAATATAAAATGGATCTTGGAACATGAGTTTGCCCATATTTTTACCGATATGGAACGATTTTTATATTTCACATGAGCCTTTCCTCAAATTACATTGCTTACCAAGATATGTTACTCCACAACAATCCTAGTGCAGTTATGAGAAATTGCTGCCCACATTTATTTGTTTGAGCTAATGTTATTTCTCTGTACACTAGCCATAAAGTAGATATATTTGTATATATTTCTCCATCAGCAAATATGGCAGTCAACAGAATATCAATATATAATTTCTTTAAAATATATTTTTATTTCTGATTTCTAGGTAATAAAAGCCTGTGTTGAAATATATAGTTTGTACCTGCCATATAAATTCACATGGGAAGGAAATGAGAAAAAAATGGATCTATGGAAAAGAGGGATGCCTTTTAAGATCACCTTCAATGTGACATTTTGTGAATATACAGGGACGTATTCTTAATATCTCCTAAATCCCAGTCAAGAAGAGTACCGGTATCTTCTTTTTCTTTTTTTGAATTTACTACTTGTCTGCACAATATCTGTTTTAGAATACTTAGTAATTATCTTTCTTGAATGGTGATTTTGTGACAATTGTTTTTTTAAAAGATTTAAAATTGTTATCACTTTGGAAATGATTATTTAAATATGTTTATATATATTTTAAAAAATCACATATTTCTATGCTGTCTTTTTTACTGTAGTTTATTGTGACCAGCAAACTCTGTTTAAAATTACATTTAATTTACTGTAAATTCAATTCTAATCTGAATTGTCTAAGCCCATTTAAATTCATGTCTATATTCATTTAAAATGGGACTGTTATCCTTTCAGAAAATCTCTTAACACATTTAAAAACCTTGTTTGAATACAGTAACTCTGATAGTAGAAAAATGTGATACAAAACTTTAAAGAAATGGGCCATGAAATTCTGGGGGGGGAAGAATATTTTACATTAGGATTTTTCTTTAAAAATAAGAAAAAGGACTAGGGTATCAGTTATCACTTTTTGCTACCTCAGCAAATTTACACTATGTTTATATACAAGGGCTGACATTTACTTTTTAGTAAGTACCTGGGCAGTTTTCTGGCTCAGGATGAAATTTAATGCTTCCACATTTATTGCAACTGTAGAACACAGACAGACAGTGTTTTCTGAAACCTAAACTTTGCCTATTATAAGTGATT
Source organism: Burhinus bistriatus (assembly GCA_013397275.1). Lineage (NCBI taxonomy): Eukaryota > Metazoa > Chordata > Aves > Charadriiformes > Burhinidae > Burhinus > Burhinus bistriatus. The sequence continues at coordinate 20,004 of VYXH01003086.1, forward strand.
GACTCAGTATTAGGGAATTATGAGGCTGAGAAAACTTGCAGAAAAATGTTCCCTGGAAGACTGGGAAGAGGTATGGGTGCTGTTTTGCCTGATAAGTGAATATTGGTCTTTCTTCTTTCCTGTTTTTCTTGTTCGCTTGTATTCTCTGATTTTATTTTTATATTCATATATTTAGAAAATTCAATAAACAACATTGATAAGTCAGCAAGTAAATAGTTAAAATATCTAAGTAGCAGTAAATGCATCCTCCCACCTGGCTTAAAAAGGTCATAAGTAAAGAAAGATAAACTAGGAACTTGTAGATTACCTTGAAGGATTGCAAGAAAGGAACTGGGATCACTAAAGCACAATCAGTTAAATCTAACAAAGGACCCCAGGAAAGCTGGACAATCATTTGTGATCTCAGATGCTTAGATTCAGTGCTTGTTTTGTTAAATTAATTACCTCCTTTGACAGCCTGGTGTTATTTAGTGTTCTTTGAAGTTGAAAGGCATGGGCAGGGTAACACTAGCTGTTATACCATAATGCTACTTGTCTACACAGGTAGGAGCAATAATTTCTTACACAATTTCCATCTAATAATGTCAAGAACACTAAGCATCTGTTTTTATTCTTAAGCATCTCCCAACACAAAGGACCATATCCCCAATGAACTCTGAGAAAAAGGTTTCAAAAAATGCTCTTCTAAGTAAGGCCTGAACAGCAAAATACTGTACAGACAGTAAGAGTTGTCCCATAAGGAGGTTCTCATGAGATGGAAGCTGCAGAAGAATGCCATGAACGTGAGTTTTCTCATCCGTAGCTGGAGGAAGCCCCCTCCTCACAGACATCACTGCGTGATTCACCAGGCTCAGAGCAACCCTCCCTGGTTTAAAGGATTGCCTCCGTTCTGCCTCCATTCCCTTAAGCTGATGTCTCCTTTGTACTTCATCCCCTTCTTTGTGTCAATCTCCCTTTCTTTATGCTCCTCCAACACTTTGGGAGAACACGGGCAAGGCACAAGAGATTTAGCCCTGAAGATGCTGTACATTTTTTCTATTACTTCTCTAAGGAAATTTCACCCAAGAATTCTGTGGCTTGAATACAAAGGTATTGTACAAAGTCAAATGAGAAATAGGGTGAAAATGAGTGAGAGGTGCTATGTGATGGGAAGAGATGTGGGAACTGGGAGTGTGGGTTTGCAGAATGCTGATAGAAATTTAGGAGGCCTCAGGATGAAGATGAAAATTCAGGAGTTTGTTTCTGGATCTCAAACTGAATTCACCCCTCCTTCACATTTGGGAAATGATTGTGTTGGGTCATTTCAAGAATGGAGAAATTTAACTGAATGGCCTGGAGGGGATCAGCATAAGTGCTTTTTGCTTGCATAAAGTTTTTCTGCCTGTTTCATGAAAACAAGATCAGGTTTAAATCAAACAAGATTCAGATACATCAGGCTGAAATCGGAGAAGTAAGACTAAGCAACACAGTGGAGCTCAGTTCTCACCGTTATGGGGGTATAAACTGATATTGCCATATGGAATGAAGCAGAAATAGAGAGCTTCTAATGGTGCAGTTTGATGCCTGAATATAAGCCTTGGCAGTGTACATGCTCTGAGGCTAACCTTTTAAGTTTCCAAGTGCTGGCCATTGATGCTTTGATCAGACAGCTGTGGTGGACTGGGGTACTGAGTCCGGGTTTTTTAGGTGCTGGTATGTGACCTGGTCTTCATCCAAAAAGTATCAGCTGCAAGCAGTGAAATTATTAAATAGGACTTTATTTGTATTTTATCTTGGGTTTTTTTTTGCCAGAAGGATCAACAGCAGTTGATTTCCCTAATCAAGCCAGAATGGATTCAATTAAAATCCCAAATGCATTTCAAGAGGAAGATTAAGACCTTTGTGCTCTGTGGTTTTATAACAGAATCATAAACTCAGTGAAGACAAATTCTTTTGTTAAGTTGCCATAGATTTTTCAGTGAGGGGTTTGGTAGAAATTTGAAGCTCAAAGGTTCTGGAAAGATGAGAAAGAAGAAAAATTTCATTTTATCCTGCATTTTTAGGACAATCATTCTTAAATTAATGTTATCTGATATTTTTCCTTCTCTTCTCATTTACCTATCTAGCTATCATTATCAATGAGATAATATCATAAGTCTATAAAGTATATCTATCATTTAAAAATAAATTTCTACAAATTTAATTATAGTGAAGTTTAAAAATACATTTAAGCTAATTTTTTTTATAGTGGGGTTTTATAAAGGCAAGTTAACAAAATAAAATAAAAATTATCTCTGTCTAAAAGAAAAAATTTGTAAAATTAAGTAGTAGAAGAATAAAAAAAGGTGAAATTTAAAAAATTCTTCTTAAAATTTACAGTATGGCTGCAAAATTTTCTGTATTTCAAAGTGCTGTTGTATTGATGATCTAGTTTAAACTAAGTAGTTCAGAAAAATCCACCCAAAAGGAAAACAATCGTTATAGTTTAATATATTCTTAATATCTTTTACTAAAATATGTCTTGTCTTCTGCCCAAGAAGAGTATTACTATTGACAAAATTGCAATAATTTAGTATGAAAAGATTTACATTTTTCTTGAAAGAATATCTACACTACATTATTTGGTCAAATAGAGAAAAAGAGAAGGTTGTTTGGGTTTTTTTCACTGTTGTCTTTCCTAGCCATAATATTGTTAATGTCATTCTGCCTTAGATCTACATGAAGCTGAATTTCACATAAACACTTAAAATGGTGTATTGCTGATAAAAGTGTTATTTAAGAGTGTGCTGACAGTATCTTGAAAACTGCTGTCAGTTTTCATTGACTACCAGAATAAGGCAAATCTTGTGCTTCTGGGACAGATCATATTTCAGAGACAGAAGACAACATCTCAGGCTGTCCTGCAGCAGAGAGCGTTATCAGCTACTTCTCCCATTCCCCCACATCTGCACCAGGGGACGCACACTCCATGTAAAAATGGGAAGTACTTGAGTATAGTTGTGTTACATCTCTTTATCCCATAGTCATATTGAAAGATTTTTCTTCCAAGTTGAAACTGCATTACTTTGGCACAAAACGTCTCTGTTCTACAGAACCTCCCTTTTGGGCAGTTGTTGCAAATATGGGATGGCAAAAGAGCAGAGCTTTGGTGGGTTTGCACTGTCAAATTATAAGAAAGGTACTGGAATTTGAGATGAACTTATGACTCTTCCAAGGTAAATGGTCTTGCCTTATTAGCGGGTACCATGTGTTTTATTTTGTGCACCCGAAATGCTTCACAAGGATGAGAGCAAGGGCAGTTCTCTGTGCAAGCCCTCAGGAGGTGGTCCATGAGGGAGACTTCCACAGAGCTTTCAGCACAACTCTTTCACAAGGTAGGGCATGGTTTTGACAGTTTTCTCTCTTCAACTTTTCAGCTGAAGTATAAATAAGGTTTGTAAGTTTTCCTTCATGTATCTGATCTATATGTTGTGCCTAATTTTTTTAATTTATTTTCCGAGTAGAAGAGTTTTGCTAAATATACGTGGCTAGCAGCCCTATTTGTAATGTATAATCTGCTTGAATTCCCATCAAAGTTATTCTACCATAAATGATGAGATAGGCAGAGAAAAAAACATTCACCCCACTGTTGGGAAAAAGAGTTAATTTGAGCTGTTTGATATCTAGTGGTTTGAATTACGTAATTGTTTTTCTTTACAGTGCTTTGAAACATCAGCCTTACCAATGCTCCTGTGGAGAGAAGTAGAATAAAATTATATGGGCCAAAGCCTCTGAATCTTCAGTCTGCTGTAGCATATTATGTAGCAATGTTTACAGGTACATGGCAGTTCGCATTTTCTCTCATGCAAGTTTTAAGAGCCATCAATGAATTTGTGCACTCTGCCATCTTTATATGTGTTTCTACCATACAATTTAATGGTTACTTTAAATGTTCAGTACAAATAGTTGTTTGAAAAAATAAACCTAAAACAAAGTTAAATAAATTCAAAAGAAAGTAGCAACACAGTTAAATTAGTTAAACAAAAAGAAAAATCATTTCTTTGTATTATGCACGTACTAACCAAGTTTACTGAGTGAATCAAGAATTCAGGACAGATCCAAAACTCATTCTCACACTGGTAATACAGTGATAAAGTTTAGACACATGGTCATGTTTGTATCCACAGAAAGATTTGTTCAATATGCCCTCTATTAATTCTCTCAATTCAGAAATATAGGAACATGCAAGGAAATTCAAAGTTAAAAACACCTGCATATTCTAATAGGCAGAAGATTTGGAAGACTAAGGAGATGTCAGAGATTTTGTCTATTCAGTATTATGAGGAGAGGAGAGGAGAGGAGAGGAGAGGAGAGAAAAAATAACTATATGGGTTATATTTTTCATCAACAGTTGTGGGAGATTTTATTATCCTGACTGATTTTCTTATGCTCCATGTGCCAAAGGACTATAGTAATTGCTGTAAAATAGTATTAATTTTAAAGACTCTTGCCAGAGCTTGTGAGAACTTGATATTTAGCTGAGGGTGTCAGCTTTGTGGTTGGTGATGGAGCTCATAATCCATTTACACCAGGCAGTAAGTTCTTAACTGGGCTATTCTAAACAGTCTCATATGTCTGTGGGCTGAGGGCTCAGGACTGCTTGCTGGGTAGTAATAAAGCTTCCTGAGTGATATTTGGTGACTGTCTTATTCCCTGAGCATTTAAGAGTTGTTTTGAGTGTTTAAGAGTGGAGAAAACTCTTGACATCATATGAGTGGGAAACTGAAATTCACTAGAAGCCTGTATCATCAGAATTAGCATTTTTTTTTTCTTAAATATGATGGTATAAGAACAAAGTAAAAGAGAAATAAACAGAACAGTGAGCACGCATGAAAACTGATTAACTCCCCCTTCTGGGGAATTTACAGAATAAGAGTGGTCTCCCAAATGGGCAGGAGAAAACCCCAGAAAAACAAAATGCTAGGTGAATGGCTACAAAATGTTGTATTCTATAATATTATGAAAAAATGACATGATCTGTAGATATGGGACCACAGAGTCTGCAAAGCCCTGGGTGAGATAAATGGGGAAGATCATAGCTCTCAGAGATATAATTTCAAATTTTCTTCGTCTCAGGAAGACATTTGGTTACACTCTGCTACCTTCCATCGGTTACAGGTGCTGCTCATACTTTCAAGGTTATAGCAAGGAAAGCTAGAAACAAAACTGTTTTATTTTTTGGTTTTAATGAATATTGAAATGATGGAGTCCCTGTTGGCTGTGAGAAGTACTTTCTACAGCAAAATATGTGACCATGAAATAAAGTGGGCCTTGGATTACTTTATTTCCCCACACATTTCTTCATCTTCGTATTCTCCATTTCACAACCATTATGATTTGAAAGTTGACTTCTGAGGGATTTTCAGTAAAGTATCACTTTCATTAACAAGCAACAACATCAAAGTAAAATAATGTAAACCACGTGCAAAATAAACTGAAGTGATAAGCTTGGCTATATGATTCTGAGTATGCAGGTTTTTATTGCTTCAGATAATGATAGTCTCTTAGAACTGATAAAGTCCGTCCCTTTTACTTTCTAAGATGTAACTGGACAGGATCAGCCTATGTGTCATCACACAAAACCAAGTATGTTGCCATGTATGGGCTAGTGATCACCTGATTTCAGCTGTGGTACAGACTCCCTCCTCTTCATCTAAGGTAGCAGCGGATTAATATAACAGTACTAACCAGTAAGTTTAAAAACAGGGGTTTCTATATTACTGGACAGCTGTGGAGAAGACTTAAATAAATTAAAGAACATACGAAGGGAGAAGTGTGATGAGAGTAATGAAAAATATATTAAATTAAATGCAAAATAAGATTAAAATATCTGCAGTAAGCTAATTTCTTCAGGATGTAGGTAAAGTTTTTTTCATCTTTTTGTTAATAATTGTATGGTTTTGATCCATTCAAAGTTATTCTTTAAACTGTTTCTGTAATGTTACTGATTAATGAAAAGGAAAAACAATTTAGAAGTTCTGGATTCTAAAATGTGTATTTTTTTCCTTAATCATCAAGCTAGCCAGAAGTAATGAACTAATTTCTTGGAGAAAAGAAAAAAAGGTTTTTTATCTTCACATCCAGATCGGAAAGATATGTAAGGAGCATATATATATGCTTGATGTTGTTCAGAGGTTGCATATTTTTGTTTTGTCTGTTTTTAAATCACAGCAGAATGCAATAGGTTCAGTTCTTAGTTATGCTACCATAAATTGAGAATACCATACTCAGAGAAAAAAAATCATAAAAGCTTCTATGTAAAGGATAGAATATCATCAGAGATCACACAAATTGTTATATATACTTCACAGTTATAACTAATAAAATTGTTTCAGATTGCACGAATATCAGATGCATAACAATGACATATTTAAGATATGTAATTTTCTATACCATGTAAGATCAGTAAAGTGCTATTATTATTTTATGTCTATAAGGTCCAAACCCGTATATTTTAATAGGATTTTTCCAAAGGAGCTAAATGAATCCCATAAATTTAAAGCATACTGTTCTTGCTTAGTCTTATGGTAGTTAGGCAAACATTGCCATTACACAATTCTCTCTTCATTAAAAAGAAAAAAAGAAAAAAAAAAAAGAAAAAAAAGAAAAAAGATCTGGAAAAGGGACCTGTACATTACCTTAGAAAAGAATGAATGAAAGATGAAATGAAGTTCTTGAAAGACCTCAGGCAGAAACTTAAGGTCATAAACATTTCTTTTCACTCCTATATCCTATATAAAGTTTTCTTTTTGTCTTTTGCCCAGATTTTGAATTCTTGTGAAAGGTGGTTTTGGTCAAAAGCTGAACACAGCTGGAACCCTTACAAGCAATTTCCTTAAAAGAAGAGAACCTATCACACACTTGCATTCGTTCAGCTGTTGAATGGGGAATCTCATTTGAAAGTAAGTGTACTGCTGCTTTACTGTCACAGTTTTTAAAGAACAAGTCTTATTAAATATCTACCTAAGCCAGTCAGAATAATTCTGAACATACTAATGAAATTTCTAATAAAAGAAGCAAGACCAGAAGGACATTGTTGTATTCTCTCGTTAACTAGTGCAAAAATTGGAAGAACTTCCTTCCATTTACAATAAAATATGTCTAACTCTTTTGATTTAGGAATTGATAGGCTGTGTCAAATTAGACTGTATTTCAATTTTATGATGCTGTTTTACTTAGAATGAAATGTGTTATCAATCGCAAAATAGCTTGCACATGTCAAAAAAAAATTATAGTCAACCAGTCTCCTGAATATTCAACTAGATGTTTTTATTTCTATTTTTTTGCCAATCAATACTGTGTGCATGATATGTACCAATTATATCTTACTTTCCTCACACACTAAGGCATTTTTATTTCACAGCTTTTGAACTTGTCAGTGCAAGCTGATTACTTCTGCTAATTTTCCTTTTATAGGCATGAGTGTAGAGTACTTTCTTTCTAAATGTTAAAAGTGCTAAACAAATTCTATACTATTCTATTCTATCCTTTGTGTTTACCATACAAGATTGCATCATTTTTAAGAGTGCTTTACTTGGAGAAATATAAATTGCAGTAGTCTTCATTGGATGACCATAGGGACAAGTGGTCCACTGTGATAACATGACTTTATCATTTGTCATACTTAAAAGGACATATGCCAACACACAGTTTTGTATAAAAACATGTAGCACTCTTGTGCTTGAAGACATACTAGCAGAGTGCTTTCAGCCAACATGCATATTTTATAACTTATAATGATCTAGAGAACAAAAACTGCAAATCTGTGCACATGGCACATGGAGACCTACTTAGGTCTTATTCTCTAAGCAGCAGTAAACAGCAGGCTAAAGACAGAATGGACACATGGTTTTAAAACATGTTTTATGGATGTGTTGGTGTTTGCTGTAGGATGAAAACTTCATCCTGCAATCTCCATGTTAAGACAACCTGTAAATTTGTTATATGGAACAATTTCTAATAATTTGTTCAGTCAAAAGCAAAAAAGATAAATACAAGAAAAAATATGTAGGTACTTGTTTAATTTAAACGATAATTCATTATGTCATGGTTTGGGCTGGATTGGCCACTGAGACAAACGACAGATGCCCTCCCTCACCTCTCTCTCCAAGGAGAGGGGGGAGAGAGAGAGACTTATGAGTTTAGAAGAAACATAACTACTGTAATGGAATATTAATAATAAAATAAAAAGAAAATGATGAAATATATACAACATATACAAATCCATATCAAGCTCCCGGAATGACAATCGCATCACCAGCAGGCACTGGGAAAGTCCCAGACTAGACTCAGCAGCGGATGGGAGCTGGATTCCAGATCTGGATTTAGGAACACATGGATTGGGGTCAAAGGCAGGCGAACAGACAGAGTCCTCCTCAGACATCGGCCACTGAAGAAAGAGAGAGCTGACCCTTTGATCCCTCAGCTTTTATGCTGAGCATGAGGCAGATAGGATGGAATACCCTGCTGGTCAGTTTTGGGTCACCTGTCCTGTCCGCTCCTCCCCACAGGTGTGACCGCTCTACATTTTTTGGCTTCCAACCCTCCAACGGAGCAAGTAACAAAGTTGGCTGGCCTTGGGTGTTATAGCAGTAAGTATAAGCAAGAGCCTCTCTGCATCCTATCCCTTGGCATAATTATAAATAATCAGGTCTTATCTCTCTGGGAGTGAACAGCATCTCCATAATATACTGTTAATTTCAGAGAGCTCAGTTAGTTAGAAGAGGCTTAGCTGCAAAGTAAAATTACTGAACAGAAAATTGGTTCTCTTTTACCTCAAACCAAGCCAATTAAAACATTTTTGTGCATTCTATGGTTGCAAACAAATGTGTGTTTTGCATGTCTTCTGAGATTCATAGCATACATCTGAGGTTCGTTATGACCATGGGTATTATTTAAGTGTTAATTCAAGAAGTTGGAAACTGCAACTTATGCAACAGGACTCTGATTCTTCGTGAAGACTGGGAAGATATTCTAGTTCTGAGGCAGAAGTGGAACTAAGAAGTCAAGGACAGAACATAGGGAACAGAGAAGAGCAGCCTTTCACTAGTGTATTTTGTTTAAAACTACTTTATTTGAAAACCAAATTGCCTCAAAAAACACAGAGAGAGAATATGTGATAGAGAGTGTCTGCTACTGCTAGCCAAAGTATAGAGTAGAAATAGAGGTTTATTAAAAAAGTTTATGTGGAAAATATGTCTGAAAATTTAATTTATTTTTTAGGGCATATAATGTTTTCCTGCTTCTGAAAAGTCGGATAACATTGGCAAAAATGTCAACTATACTCAAAAAAATAAAGGAAAATAAAAGCAGGTTTTATACTTGATATTCACAGAAGTTTTTAATAGTTTTCATCAGTATAGTTTTTGGTAGTGTTTGAATTTTAATTTGAGGTTACACATGGAAAATTTCTGTGTTTATTCAATTCCCATCCCATCATCTTGACTTATGTCATTTTTTTCTCATGGTAAGATATCTGAAAAGGCATTCAAAAAAATCATTTTGTGGCATAGTCTCCAGTGTCAAATTTTATAAGTCTGAAAGCAAAGCACAAATAAATGGGTCTTCAGTTTTGATTTAGAGTGAAAAACACAAACTGTCCAGGATGTCTCTAGCCATACTGCCTTAGAGAAAAGGTAAGTGAATGATACATTGGAGTGCATCCTGAAACTGCTAAGACAAGAGGACAGAAGAAACTGAGCTAGCAAAGAAATAGTGAAAAATTAGAAAACATTTTATAAATCAAGATGCAGTTGTGAAGGTATGACCTAACATCTGATTGACAAAGAATAAATGAGAATTAGAATTTTAGGAAGATTTAAGTTTCTATATCCTTTTGGTATAGCATGGTGTGTGTATAAAATGAGACAAAAGACTCCTCCATTTCTTGAAAGAAATACTAATGGTTTCTTCAGTTAAAAGGAAGTAAGTATAAGGAAAAAACCACTTGCATTCAACGTATAATACCTTAAAGCATTTTCTTGTGGTGACAGCAGAATTTTTACATCAAAATTTCGTGTAAGAAGGACTTTTTAATTTTTCAGTCTAGAAAACTAGTAAAAAAAAAAAAATAAGGAAAATTAAAGTGAACAGATAGGCAAAACAGTTTTACATCAAGAAAAACAGCTATGCATCAGTGTAAAGTGGCCGAAAGCAGGTCTCATGTAATATGAGAATGGAAAATTAAAGGCATTGCAGAACTCACCTGAACTGAGTTTCTCACCAAGGTTAGAGGCTACTTAACAGGGAATAGACTGACGGTTTATTGTTTTAGTTGTGTATAGTTTTCAATAAACCAGTTTTTCCATACTCTTTTAGCAGACAGATGAAATAGGCGGAAGAAAATACCAGGACTGATGTTTATTATCAGCATTGTCATGACCTCCCATACTTCTCATAGTGAAACATTGCTTTCATCTGATTGTAAAGTGAAAATGGCTGTACTCAGTTTGACTTAGTCCAATGGGAAATTTGTCTTTCAGTGAGTTTTGATTCATCCTCAGTGTGCATACTTCAAGATCTAAAAGAGACCAGTTGTAGGGGGAGAGGGACACAAATGTCTGTAGGCCTTCTTTGCATAATATTGTGATCAAAACCTGGATTAGAGCTCAGGGTGCATAAAATGTCTTTTTTAAGGGGGCAAATGGGAAATTCTCCAGCTATCCCTTTTTTCCTTCACTGTCTAGCCCTAAAGAAAGATATTCAACTGTTACATCTACTAATTACTGAATTATCTCTGCCATATTTAAGGAATTCAAAGGACGAATGACAGGGACATCAACATAGTGTTGTATAGTGGCATTTTTGCAGACAGAGGAAGTCACAATTTTTTTTTTTTAAAACAGCCTGGAAGCTAAGTTCAAAATGGATAATTTTTACATTGCTAATCAAGCACTTAAAATATCCCACATACATAGGTCCTCTGTAGCAATCTCTAATGATTTAAATTGGTTCCTTTTTCTTCTGGAATCTGTGTCTCATTCATTACACAGGATGAAATACAGTTAGGGAATGAAACAAGGTTGTACAGGATAGGGGCCCAGCCTCTTTCTTAGCATAAGATGGCAGGAAGTAGAGTGAAAAAAAATCAGGGAAGCAAGCAAACTGATCTGATGAAGAAGAATGATCTGATGACGAAGAATGATTTGATGACTTAGATGCTCTAATGTCCCTGGCAAAATCAGTTCTGTCCCTGCCTGTTTTATGGAATTTCTTTGTAATCCGGGCAAGTGTAGTATTTTTTTTCCCCTGGTATGTTCATTAAAAGTGCATTCTTTCATTGCATTGTAAAATTCTGTGCATTTTTAGAATAAATGTTGTAAAACTGTGAGTGCTCTGAACTATCAGGACAAAGGCATCTTAAATTGAATCACTACTGCTAGTTACAGTAATGACTCTATGCTTCAGTGGTTGTACCACCGTTACCTCACACCACAGGTGATGGATGAAATCAATAATCACCATTCAGATAATACAGTGATAAATATAAAAATCTTACAAAAAGTGATTAATTCTGTTCTAAGAGCAAGTTATAAATAGTATGGATCTAAAAACTAAAAGAAAATATTAAGCAGTTGATCATTCTGTGCTCATTCTGTAAGGATTGACCATTTTGTACTAATGCAGAAGTTTTATAAGAACATGTATATATAAAATATATTATAAAATATAATATATTACAATAATATATATAATATATAATACATATTTAACTAAAACTGAACCAGAGAAACTGATAAAATTAAGCTGAATTTAAGTAGCACAGGGAAACTTGGTTCAGATAGTTTGATTGCAATATAAGACCTGAACTGTTGCTGTGAGGTATACACTAAAATGTCACTGAAAAAAAGCAATTATATAGAGCTTATCTACCAGAAACAACAGAAGGCATAGTTAAGACTGCATTATGCAGTAGTGTCTGTCTGTCTTTAACCACCTTGGAATCTGTGATTTGGACCTTATCACAAGCGTAATTTGTGAATTCACATACAGCATGTTTGATTCTGATAACTTAATCCATTTTACTGATTTCACTTGTTTGAAGGACACAGAAACAGTTTTCCTGGATTGATTCTTAGAAAGTTTAAGCCAATGCTTGTCCATAATTGTTCCGAACTTCTTCCATAGCAAAACAACAAAAAATTGGTCTATTTTTGCTGAAATAAACAGACTTTTTTGCTGAACTTAGCTGGTTCATTTGGTTAATTTCAGCCTGAAATTCAGAAGAAATAATGTGGTTGCATTAATATGAAAGGAAAAAAAGGAAGTAGGCCAGGAAAGTGTAGTCAGAATGTAGTTTGGCTTATTTATGGGGAAATTCTTTTGACTTCACAGTAATGTCTTACGTGAGTAAGACAAGACTGAGTACATAAGCAAAACAAATAATGAAAAAAATGAAAAAATGAAAATGCAAAAAAATGAAAACAAGTTATCACTTATTTCTTGAGTCAGTTAGTACTGGACAGATGAATGCATGAGAGTAGGGTAGATAGAACACAGTGAAGAAACCACCACACAAAGATTTCAGCAATAAATTTTGGGTTTTTTTTTTTCCCGTTCTGCAGTTTCAGGAAGAGATTGGGTTCCAAAAGGACAACTCCTACCTGAAGAAGAGTCCCAAGCCAGCTCGTGACATCACTGTAGCATCAAGCAGAAGCTGCCAGTTTTATCTCTTGTTTTATTTCCTTGTTTTGTATGAACAAAATAGTATAACATCTATAAAACAATTATTATAAATGCACTGTAAGTGTTTTTTAAAAGGAAGCACTCTTTCTATTTAAGTAGAATACATTATTAATGCATGTAGGTGTGTTGAAAAAAATCAGATAAACACATTGTTTTTGTTTTCCTTATTAGAAAGCTGAAGTTAAGTGGAGGACTGAATCCTTAGGGATTCAGGCAGAGACACAACTTTTTGCTTTAATAAATGACTTGCATGACTTCACCTCACTAGAATGACTGATGTCAATAAGAAGAACATTCCTTTAAGGGTGTATTAATATACTATATCTTAAGAAGAATGTTGGTGTAAATGATTTTTAAAGATATTTCCTCTGCAAATTGCAGTATTGTAACCAGACCAGTAATGAGAAATTATCCAGTAGATTCTGGCAAATATGATCTGTAATACACAATTAAAAAAAAAAAAAAATTGTTTATGTTACAGTCCTTTCCATGAAAGTACTTTAGGAATAGGGATTTGAGAAGGAAGACCTTCAGAAGTATGGTCCTTTGAAAACCACAATTCTGTAATGAGTCATTTATTCAGCCATTACCGGTTTTGTAGCACACAGAATTTTAAAAGAAATGGTCTTCAATTGCCTCTTTTGAGTTAAAATATTTTAGCAACAACATGGCATCTTTTTCTTCATATGAATATCTTTCAAATGAACCATCTTGATAACAGCAGAAACATAACCAGTGGGAAATTTTCCTACTTGACCTTACATTTAAATGCAAAACCACACGGAAATGTTCCAATGGAAGAGTTGGTAAAATGAACAAAATCAACAACTGCTTCATCTGATGGCTTCTTTTTAAATAAAAAATGTTTGTAATTAATTTGAAGGATTTTTCAGGTCAGACATGGAACTACTGATAGAAGAGAAAGATAGAGACCAATTTCAGACTCATCAACAGTCAAAGTTATTCTTTATGCAAGGAAGTAACTGCAGTCATCACCGAGACTCCACGGCCACATGCACATCATGTGACTGATTAATCAGCTGGTCCCATGTCTGCTTTCCTTCACTTTGCATAACTTAATAGCATAATAGCAAAAGAATACCAATATGAAGTAGAAGAGACTCAAGCTTTTGTGCAGATGCAAAACAGTTCTCTGTTTCTTGTCTGAAAAATGGCTATTTCCAAAACTCTATGAATGCTCCAAGTTTCACTTGAAACTTTCTTAAAATCTGATTTTATTTTTTTTCTTTAAAATCTCATTTCCTACCAGAATCCAGCCAATGTCTGTTCTTCACAATATTGAGAATATACCTATCTCAAACATCAGGGGAGAGAAGGAGAAGAGGTAAAGTTCGTTCTTTCCCTGTCATGCTGTCTCCAAGCAGTGCAAATAGAAGAAAGTCAGTTAACAATGTGCCTTCTAGAAAGTTTTTTTTAAAAGTTGAATTTTGTACAGCAGGTTGAAAAAATCTGTATTAGATCACAGTGACCAAAACGCAGAGGTAGATTTATGCAGCTTATTTTGGGGGTGTTCTATTTTGGTACCAGTGAGGATAACCTACTTGAGAACAGCTGTATCTTATCTAGCCCTTCGCATAGCCACTTAAAATTGTCTCAAGATGCATCACAAGTTTTTATAACACTCCAAAGAGCAGATACTACATACATGACCCATTATATTTCTATAGAATAGCAAAATCAATAATGGCTTTGTGCTGTTCACAAAGACATTTGAGAATGCAGAGGGCCAAATAGCACTTGCATGGTACCTCCTGTTTTGATTTCCCTCAAGAACAAACTACAGTGAATAGAAGACTACATTAAAGGAGGCAGGTAAAAATATTGGAATGTAAAACCTCAGACAATTTTTAAAAATGTGCAACAGACTTACAAATATGTCATTCAGATGTAAAGTAAGGGGTGGGAGAAGAAAGAGGAGATGGAATATGCATGACAAAACACAAAAAAACCTATTAGATGATAAATGGAAGACTGTATTTAGAAGCAAAATGAATCCTTGTAAGAAGCTGCAGTCTAAAGCTGAAACTAATGAGAGTTTATTTGTTTCAATTCGAATCAGTTTATACCAAAATCAGTCTCAAAAGAAAAAAAAAAAAANAGATCAAAAAAAAAAAAAAAAAAAGAAAAAAGGAAAAAGAAAAAAGAGAGAAAGAAAAGAGAAAAGAAAAGAGAAAAGTGAATGCAAAGGAAAAAGGAAAAAAGGAAAAAAAGGAAAAAAGGAAAAAAGGAAAAAAAAAAAAAGAAAGAAAAATCACCCAGCCGTGCTTTGTTATATAAGGCAGACTAATTGTACCTTTTAAATGCCTGTTTCTGTCCTACAATTGAAAAAGGTGCTTTGAAAGCTTAGATCATACGTATCCATCCCCTAATTATACAGATAATTAGGCAAGTTTTACTGTGGACTTTGTTAAGGCCTTACTTTCACCTAGATACTGCACAGGTTATTTAGAATTTGGATCTCATTCCAAAGAAAAAAATGTGTGTATATAACTATGTGATCCAGAATAACTGAGAGGAGCAAGACATCAGGAGCTTTTATCAATATTTAATGTTATTTCATTTTCTTTCATAATATCATAACATAGACCTCACAGACAGTACAATCTAATTGGTGTCTTTATTGTAAAAGTTATACAGTTGTCTGGGTAACCATAACTGGAGAGAGAGAGAAACAGATACTTTTAAAGTATGAGTAATTTCAATGTAACATTGATGAATTGTGCCCTGAATATTTTATTATTGCTTTCTACTTTTCTGCATGTATGAACTGAACCGATGGTGTGTCTCATACGTGGAAATCTTTGCTGTAGAAGCCTTCATCTAGGTTCAGCGAACTTTACGTAGTTTGACAAAGTAAGGTATTAAAGATGGAAGTAAGACTGACCTAGGCGAGATGTTACAAAGAAGGAACCATGTGATTCTCCAGAAAAAAGCAACATGGTATTTCTGTCACTTACCTGTTTTAATTTTGAATAATTCTTTAAAGAAGATGCATTGGAAGTGGTATTTTAGGAAGGATTAGCAAATGTATTTCTGTGTTGTGAGGGAGGCCAAAAACAACTTCTAAAACTTACACAAATGTCATTTCAGTCCAGGAAACGAAAACTTGGAGCACATTGAAATGCTTCACAGGTCTGTGATAGCTTTTGGGATGCGAGAGAAAAGTGAATATTGCACTCAGAAAGAGAGAGAGGGCTTAAGAGGTACTTGAGAAGGGACAAACTGATACTGTATCAGTGATCAGTAGGATGACTTGCTTTCTTATCTAATGTGGTTATTTCCTGAATAAACATAAAAGAGAAACAGAGCAAAGGGAAAACAACATAGCTGTTTACCTGTGTTTTCTTATGACATTTCCAGGGCAGTCTGGCTTTGTTCAAAGCCAAGTGTTTTTGATGAAAGGCATTTTCTAGTGGGTGACAAATGTACTTGCTACTAAAAGCCAAAGCTATACTCCAAACAAGCATATATTACGTACATATAGTATTTTTTTTTTTTTTAATATACCAGTTCCAAATTCAAATGTGTCTTTCATGTCACAGTCCTCTGGCCCTGGAGAATACCTCTGAACAGCTTTGGTTACTGTTAAGACTCTGGTGGAATAAAAGCATGAGGCCAATTTCAGTAGGGTCATTTCCTGTATGTACTTGGACATCACTTTTTTGCTGAATATTTAAGAACATTTTCAGAGGAAGACACTATGGCTGACTTTTTACATGGAACGCACTTTTCTCTCTTCTGTGATCCTTACCATCTTTTTCAAAGGCGTTCTCTGGAGAAGGCTGAATCTTTGCAAATATAGTACATAATTTTCAGTTGCTATCAAAGACAGTTTTTCCATATGTGCTCTTTCTCTAGTACCTTCATTCTTTTTTCCTCCTAAGTGAGTATGGGATTGTACTACTGCTGTCTTTTTGGTATATAGAGAGGTGAAAAAAATCCCGTATTATTGATCATGGTTTCTTTTCCAGGGCACTTGGCAGAAGTTCACTGTGTGGAGGCTGTTTCCTTTCTCATTTGAGTTTCCTTCTCAGTCTTGCCAGCATAGTTTGCAAAGGTTTCCTATCAAAAATTGACTAGAAAGAGAACAAATTGTACTAAAAATTCAGTTCATCTAGCCTGATTGCTTTAATGTTGAAGAACATGCAAACGGAAAAAGAAAAGGAAATAGTGATCTAATGTCTGAGGTCTGCTAGTTCACCTAGTAGCAGCGGCCATCAGATTCAAGACTTTACTGAACATGTGATTGGCTTTTCACCAACCTGTCCTTACACAGTCCCTGGAAGGTCTCAATACTGTGAAAATTTGTTTAAGCTTTAACATTTCTTAATATTTTTAAAAAAAATTCATGCTCTGATTTTATCCGTGATTTGATAAATTTGACCGGCTACATCCCAAAATATGAAAATGCAACATTTTGGATGATATAGCTATAAATGATCTTCTGGACCAGTTAAAGCTAAGTAAGGAAGGTAATTTTCCTATCTGTATATACCGTAATTTTGCTGATCACCTTTCACTTTCTGGAATGAGACCTTGTTAATGATTCTTTCAATTTCTCACGTGCAACTATTAGAGACCAGTCTTTATATACATGTCACTGCCTTCAAGACTAAGGCAGCAAAAAAAGCACTTGTCTAGAATACGATATTACTGAAAGGCAAAACACCACACCCCTGCAGGCTACTTTACTTATGCTTGCATCCTGGAGAAGAAGCTGTTACTCTGAAGAGTGATGGAGAAGTGGGTACTGGAGTTGGGAGAAGGTAGCATCAATTGCAATTATCTGCTGCTGCCCCATTCCTCCATTTACTCATCTTCCCACCACATCTTTGCTCCTTGTCTCTCCCCTTATAGCCCACCCCGAGCTTCTCATTTAGTGGAAAGAAATCTTTGTCATCATACCATTTGGTGGAAAGTCATCTTTGTCTACACATCTGAATAGCCTTGAGCTGGATCTGTTCATGACTAAGCCTCGTTGATTTCATTTTCAATTGTTTTTCTCTGAGGTTTTGGAGCATGCTTGTTTTCAGTTCAAGCTTTGTTCAGCTTCAATTTCTGCAATGAAATTGCTGGGGGATAGGAATAAAATCTGACTAAAAGCAACTTTCTTACTTCTTTGCTAAGTAACAAACTGGTGTCAGATTCTGTATGTCATTTCCTCTCCATATTCCATAGCACCTGCACTTCTTTTTCATCTGCAGCTGAAACGGGTGAACTAAATTTCAATAGTCAGTGACATAAGGTTTTATCACATTTTAAAGAATACAGTTGCCTTTTATTTTGTTCAGAGACTTCTCTGTCATCTAACCTCTCTCTGTCCAGGTGTTCTGTACCCCACCATAATATTGCTAAAGTGGACTGAGATCCGTTTGGAAATCGAATCATATATTAGTACTTACTGATGGCTTACTTATAACAAAATGTTGAAGAAAGAAAATAAAGAAATAATAAATCAACACTGTTTTCAATAAAGAAAAAATTGTACTGTCTGACAAAAATTAGTTAAATTTTCTCATCTTAACAGAAGACGTCACAGATTTGTTGTTGGCAGGAAATTATATGCATTGTTCTAAAGACAGGTTTTTGGAACTACACTTTCTTTACAGAATTATTTGCCCCATCCACATACAAACACTATGCATTATATTGGGTTGAAAACCTCTCACAACTGTAAGTGGAGAAGAATCTTTGTGCACAAAGTAAATATTATATTACAGTCATTCTAGCCATGAAAGTTATCTTACAGTATAATAATAAAATACAGAGTATCTTTGTTGAGAATATATGGCCAAATTTCTGGTAGAATTCAAAGAGAAAATGGCAAAATGACAGGGCAATGAGTAGAGGATTTTATGGAAATATGAATAAAGTTTCATTATATCACATTGAATGTATTTGCACTTAATAAAACAGGAAAAGTTTTTTTTCCAATTGTAAGAAATTTTTAAGACTTCAGAATGTTTTGTTCTCTGAATAAGAAATAATGACTACAATTTTGACTTTCCATAAATACAGCTCAAATGAAAAAGAATGAAACTGTTTCTCTGGAATACTTAAAAAGCCTGAACTCACCTCACATTCAGGAAAAAGTTTTTTCCAATAACAAAAAAATCCCCTAGTACATATACAGATTTGCTTAAAGATATCAATAAAGAAAGTTTTTTGATTTTTTTCTTTTTAAATTAAAAAAAAATCATGGAAATAGGCTTTCTTCAGAGGAAATTTTATGAGCAATAAAGCATTACTACCATAAAGAGGAGATGCTAACAGCAGGAACAGACACAGAGTATTGCCAGGATCTCTGTTGTAATTGTAATTAACATCCTTATTGACAGATGCACAGAAATCCTTGTACTTGTACTTGATCTTTCTTAGGATTGTCCATTTCTATTCACTGTTTTTTCTGTGTCGCATGTTGGGGAGGGCTGCTATTTTAGATTTGAAGAACTAGAGCAAGAGGGACCAGGAGATGAGAAATATCCCAAGTAGTATTTGATTCCTATTGCTCTGGTGGGGAAAATGAATGTTCCAGTGCTCAAATAGTTTCTGGTTAATTTTCCAAAACTGGCATTCATTTTTAGTTCAAATAAAAAACATGAGGAGGTTTTTTTTAGTATCATATTCCAAATAAACACACTTATGATATAGCTGGAGAAGCATTCTGTATTTTCCCAAAAGCTCATACATCAATATGGGCTCCTCCAGATTTTTTTTTCAATGGTTGAGTATTAGTCTCCTCTAGACTTCTGCTGTATTTGCCTTTTTCAGAATAAGCAATGCATTAAAGTCCTACAGCTGAAGGGTAAAACTTGGTATCTTAAATCTTCTAAATCAAAAAGTTTTTCACCTGGTAGCAAATTTTCTTCCAAGGCTTACCTCCTGCCTGGTGTAGACATACTGCTGTGGAATTGCTAGATGGAAATTTCACCAAAGAATTCCACTATAAATTAATGTCACATATCATTGAATAAGTCCAACAGTTAAGCTAACACTGTCAAGTCCACCATGAAACCAAGTCTCTATGCGGCACGTCTATACATCTTTTAAATACCTCCAGGGGTGGCAATTGCACTGCTTCCCTGGGAAGCCTGTTCCAATGTTTGATAACTCTCAGTGAAGAATTTTTTCCTAATATCCAATCTAAAGCTCCCCTGGAGCAACTTGAGGTTATTTCCTCTTGTTCTATCACTTGCTACTTGGGAAAAGAAACTGACCCCACCTCACTACAATCTCCTTTCAGGTAGCTGTAGAGAGCGATAAGGTCTCCCCTCAGCCTCCTTTTCTTTAGGCTAAACAACCCCAGTTTGCTCAGCTGCTCCTCAAAACACTTGTGCTCTAGACCCTTCACCAGCTTCATTGCCCTTCTCTGGACACACTCCAGCACCTCAATGTGTTTCTTGTAGTGAGGGGCCCAAAACTGAACAGAGTACTCAAAGCACGGCCTCATCAGTGCTGAGTACAGGGGGAACAATCACTTCCCTAGTCCCACTGGCCACACTGTTTCTGGTACAAGTCAGGATGCTGTTGGCCTTCTTGGCCACCTGGGAACACTGATGGGTCATATTCAGCCGGCTGTTGACCAACAGCTCCAGGACCTTTTCTTCCAGGCAGATTTCAGCCACTCTTCCCCAAGCCTGTAGCGCTGCCTGGGGTTGTTGTGACTCAAGTGCAGGACTCAGCACTTGGCCTTGTTGAACCTCACACCACTGGCCTCAGCCCATCGATCCAACCTGTCCAGATCCCTCTGTAGAACCTTCCTACCCTCAAACAGATCAGCACTCCTTCCCAGCTTGGTGTTGTCTGCAAACTTACTGAGGGTGCACTCGATCCCCTTGTCCAGGTCATTGATAAAGATATTAAAGAGAACTGGCCCCAGTACTGAGCGCTGGGGAACACCACTTGTCACCAGCCGCCAACCGAATTTAACTCCACTCACCATCACTCTTTAAGCCTGGCCATCCAGCCAGATTTTTACTCAGTGAAGCGTATGACTGTCCAAGCCATTAGCTGCCAGTTTCTCCAGGACAATGCTGTGAGAAATAGTGTTAAAGGCTTTAATAAGACTAGGCAGGCAACATCCATATCCTTTCCCTCATCCACTAAGTGTGTCACCTTGTCATAGAAAGAGATCAGGTCAGTGAAACAGGACCTACCTTTCGTAAACCCATGCTGACTGGGCCTGATTGCTTGGTTGTCCTGTACGTGATACGTGATGGCACTCAAGATGATGTGCTCCATAACCTTTCCCAGCACTAAGGTCAGACTGACAGGCCTGTAGTTCCCTGCATCCTCCTTCTGGCCCTTCTTGTAAGTGGCTGTCAAATTTGCTAAACTCCAGTCAAGTGGGACCTCCCCAGTTAGCCAGAACTGCTCATAAATGATGGCAAATGTCTTGCTGAGCACTTCTGCTAACTCCCTTACTACCTTTGGGTGGATCCCATCGGGCCCCACAGATTTGTGTGTGTCTAAGTGGTGTAGCAGGTCACTAACCATTTTGCCTTGGATTATGGTGGTTTCATTCTGCTCCCTGTCCCTGTATTCCAACTCAGGGGGCTGGGTGCTCAGAGAACAACTTGTCTTACTGTTAAAGACTGAAGCAAAGAAGGCATTACATACCTCAGCCTTTTCCTCATCCTTGGTTACTATGTTTCCCCACGCATCCAGTAAAGGATGGAGATTCTCCTTGGCCCTCCTTTTGTTGTTAATGTATTTATAGAAATACTTTTTATTGTCTTTTATGGTAGTAGCCAAATCAAGTTCTTTTTGGGCTTGACCTTTTTAATTTTCTTCCTGCATAACCTCATGGCACCCTTGTATTTCTCAGTTTCTTGCCCCTTCTTCAAGAGGTCATAAACTCTCCTTTTTTTCCTGAGTTCTAGCCAGAGGTCTCTGTTCAGCCAAGTTCAGCCAGCCCTACTGGTTCGTCTTTTGGCATGTAGGGATGGCCTGCTCCTGCACCTTTAGGGTTTCCTTCTTGAAGAATGTCCAGCCTTCCTAGACTTCTTTGCCCTTCAGGACGGCATATATGCTATAGCACAGTCCCTCTGGTGTTTTCAAAAACAATAACATGCACAACTAAGGTGGGTCTTTATGTTATGTTTTATATAATTGTTATAAAATGCTTTTTGTAAAATTGTTTTATGTTGGATAGTTCCATGGAACAAGCTATATAGACATAAATATATATGCGCATTCTGCTACATTTCTAAAAACAGATTATGGAATCAAAATAAACTTAGAAACTCTTATTCTTTGGCATTGGCACCAGCTTTACATTCTGTAAAATAAATCAGAATCTGGCAACTTGTTGAAAACATAAATGTATAATTGAATACTGATGTTAGCTATTTTTGTCCTGTGAATATGTTCACAGACATTATATGTAGTTATATATATATATACGTATATGCACAGAACTATATATACACTTTTATAACTGGACAACAGTGTTACCAAATAACTTAATTTTTCATTTCTCATTTTCAACAGAAGAATTATGTGTTGTTGACTTTTCTGTCTTATCACGAAAGACATGATGGAAATATTGCAACTACAAAGGCAATTTGGCAAAAAAAAATGTCTAAAAAAGCAGATGCAATCCTAGGCTATATCATACTAGCTATTTCCAGTGGGCAAATGGAAATGTGATTGAACTGTGATTGTGCAAGCTTCAGTTGGAATATATATTCTTTTGAACAAAACAAAAATTACATCAATTGCAAGGGAAATTACTATATAATCATCATTGGAAAACTTATCAAAGGAAAAAAAAAAAAAAAAAGAAAAAAACATTGGCTCATCTAACCTACCCAAATGAATGTTCTCTCCAAAACCATGAAGGTAAATACCAAGAAAGCAGAAGTTCTAAACTGTAGTATTGGTTAGTATTAATATCATCCTCAAACCAAAGAAAAATGTAAATGTGCTAGACTGAAAGTTAGAGAAAAGGGTTCTAACCAGTAGAGCAGTACAACTTCACCGTATCAGTCCAACAACAAGAGGAAAATGTAAAACCCTTTGCAGTACTTAGCTTCATAAATGTAGGTACATCTATATAATGTGGGTTTATGTCATAATAGATATTTATGAACAGCAATGCAGGAGGCCAATTAAATTCTGTGCCCTATGTTCAAAATGTAAAACCACAAAAAAAGTGTATCAATTATTGCCTGTTACAGCCCATCAGCTACAGGTTCATAAAAATATGCCTCTCAGAAGAGACATGCTGTAGTTTGGAATTACACCTTGTTACTGCAGTCTTGAGCAGTGGGAGTTAATTTCACACTATTTGAAAGAAATTAGAGAAATTTGGAGAAGAGGAAAAGCAATTGATCCAGGACAAAGATCTGTTAAAATCTGTGTGGTATAGAATTAACAGTATGTAGTATAAGAGATTCTCCAGCATTTCTCAAAATCAATTATAACATTCTGTTCTAGTTAAGGTTTTGTATAAAATGATTTCTATGTACTTTCTAAAATACATTAAGCAAAATATCGTAGCATCATCTCTCACCCTTTCATCAAAAAGAAAATATTGTTAAAATATATTATTTTTTCAGGTCAAATTTGTTTTATGTCCACTTTCTTATGTATTTTTACTATTGTTGTCCTTAGATCTTCACAATCTTCAGTCAAGAGCAGATGAAGTGTTATGTCCACTTAATCACTTTTACTTTCTGACATATGAGGAGGGAATCTGTCAACCACAGCCTATGTCTAGAAGTGAGAGTTTTTTTCAGGGTGAACACTCCTACATATTTTGCATGAAAAATAAAGAGAATTAATCATCTATCAAAACATGACTGTCTCTTCTCTTTGTTGGAAGATACAGAACTGACAAAGGAGAAAAATTAATTTCAATCAGAAACTGAGGAATACTTCTAAATGTCAGTTAAACATTTGTTTTCATTCTGGAGTTAGGAATGGACTAAACAGTTTGGCATATCCCAAGAAAGCAGTAAGGACATGAGTAAAGCACACATTCCCTTCTACAGAATTTGGAGAACTTTCAAGCTTCTAAATAGACTTTTCATTTAAACTTTTTTTTAAAGCTTGAAAACTAAAGAAAATATTGAAGTTTTGGCCAAACAAAACATTTTGTTCTTTACTGATAAACAGTTGTTCATTATTAAAAGAAATACTCTGTGTTAAAAAAGGGTAACATTTTTTCCTAAGCAATTTTATACAACCTAGGCCAATAATTTTTTTGTATGATGAGCAAAAATGAGTCGCTTATTTATGTATGCCAAACCAAAACCAGCATGGCATGACACACTTACTAGTTATTCACAACAGATTTTTATACTGTAGAAACATATTGTACCCTGTGCTTCTGTGTTATATTGAACTATATGAGTAACAAATCATGTCCAACTGCACAACAGAAACCAGTAAATAGGCAGATTTTATGCTGATGATATAAACTTCAGAGGTGAAATTCGATTGTTTTACACCTCACTTTTTTTCAGAAACTTTAGTTTTATGTTTCCAGTCTTTTCTCTCTCCCTGTGTAGATGAGTGGGCTATTTATCTATTATGCACTTGGTGGAGACACTGAAAAGAAATAAGGTTGTTGCTGGTTTAGACATCCTGCTATTTTGACTGATGCAGCAATACAGCTTTTGACAAGAACTATGCTATCCATACATTATACAGTAACCAAAAGGTAAGAGGTCTTATGTCTTAACAGTATCTTCAACTTTTATAAATGTCTTGGTGATTTACTCGGTTAAGAATAAGATGTAGCTCATGATCAGCTCTGGGAATGAACACGGAGATCACAGTAGGCTTTTTTCCTTATGCTGGAAAGGTGAATTTTGTACTGTTCTAGAAATAAAACTTATACAGCTGGGATTTCTTTTTCTTATTCCCTGCTGCTTATCTTGTTACGTTCTGTTTCTGCTTTTTCAGCAGCTATGGGTATCATTGAAGTTTTGGCCAAACAAACCATTTTGTTCATTACTGATAAAGAGTAAATGGTGGTAATATCTCCTTTGAGTGTGATCTAAGGTGTGCTGAGAATGAAATATTATAGATTAAACCAACAATCATTTAGAATATGGTCAATTAGTTTATGTGTATCTCCAAACTAACCATAGCATGTGTTGCCATTTCCTTAGTTAAAAAATTAGGGGACATAAAATACTTTTATCACATGAGAAAGTTTAGGTGATGTAGTACAAAAAGTCAGAGGAAACACAACTTTATTAGTGCCACTGGGCTAAGAATACCTGCTCAGAGAATATTAGAAAAAGCTAAGCTGAACAGATGGAAGTAATTAGCCCCCTCTAAACAATTGCCAGATGACCACAGCGTGAGTAATGCATCAGTTTTGGGCCCCCCAGTAAAAGATAGACAGTCTCCTACGAAGAAAGGCTGAGATAGTTGGGGCTGTTTAGCTTGAAGAAGAGAAGGTTCTGGGGAAACTTTATTGTGGCCTTTATTGTGCGCCCCACCCCACCCCACCCCCCTTAAAGGGGGCTTATGAGAAAGACAAAGACTTTTTACCAAGGCCTGTAGTGACAGGAAAAGGGTAATGGTTTTAAACTAAAAGAGGGAGAAATTCTTTATTCTGAGGGTGGTGAGACACTGCAACAGGTTGCCCAGAGAAGTTGTGGGTGTCCCATCATTGGAGGTGTTCAAGGTCAGTTCAGATGGGGCTTTGAGCAACCTGATCTAGTGGAAGATGTCTCTGCCCACAGCAGGGGGCTGGAACTAGATGATCTTTGAAGGTCCCTTGCAATCTGAACCATTCTATGATTCTGTGATAAATGGGAGCAAGTTCAGCACTGGCCTCAATGATGTTTGAGGGTTGAAGCACTTGCCCTGTGAGCGGAGGCTGAAGGAGTTGACCTTGTTCAGCATGGCGTAAAGATGGCTTCTGGCGGACCAAATAACAGCCCATCAGAACCTATGGGAAGGTTATCAAGATGCTGGAGCCAGCATCTTCACAGTGAAGCATGGTAGAAGGATGAGAGACAATAGACATAAAATGGAACAAGAGAGGTTAAGACTGATATAAGGAGAAACCTCTTCCTGATGACAACAGTCAGGCAGTGCAACGGACTGTCCATACAGGTGGTGCAGTCTCTTCATTCTTGGAGGTTTTTAAGACCTGAATCAAATCCTGAAAAATCTGGTCTGATCTCATAGCTGACCCTACTTTGAATAGGAGATTGGACTACAAATCTTCTGACGTCCCTTCCAACCTGAATTGTCCTATGATCCCATGAGTAAATCCATTTTTCTCTAGGAGCAGAAGGCAATATCATTTCTGATGGTCCATCTTTCCTTTTCTACAGTCTTGGACTAACTCTTAAGTCCTGTTGGATGAACAGATTAATTTTGCTTTACTGCATACAGTTTCATACTACTAGAGAAGTAAAATTCTTGTCTTCTGTTTGTTCTTTGAAGATATTAGGTAAGTGAGAGCCAGGTTATTACATGCTCTGAGGAAAATAACAAAGATCTTAATCTATATTGAATATTTGTGAAGTCAGTCCAAACAATGGACGATGAATTAAATATTTCAGTAATTATATGTGTTAACAAGAAGGTATGCCTCAGTAGTCCCTTCTAACTGGATTTTTCCCATTCTAAATATGCCCAAGCATACTTCATCAGTTCAGTCTGGCTGGAAAATGAAAAAAATATTAATTGAGCTGGCTATTAGTAGTGACTGCTTTAAGTAAAAGTTCACTGACATCAAATAAAGGAAATTCCTAATTGGACTGAATCAACCACTTTTAGATCTGTACTTTGCTGTGTACTCAGCATTTATAATTAATGACAAGAATATTCTCAAGGATACATTCTCAGCTTGAACAAATATATGATCAATTCCATTATTATTAGATCAAGAAATAAAGAATTTACGGTTTAAAGAATGTATGGTCAAAAGAATGTAGGCAACAGCTTAGAAAAAAAATGTAATGGTTTCTTCAAACACATGGCATAGAAACAAAGTAGGTTAGAAAAGAACAAGATCTACTGTTGTTGTGTTTAGGTTTTTTTAGATGTTGATTCCCTGAATCTATAAGATCCAACAGATTAATGGGAAGCTGGTACCAATAACTTATTCAGAGAAGGAGATACAAAGATAGTATATGCTGAGCTGTGTATTTTTGCTTAAGCTACTCTAAAATAATTATTATTTTAGCCTTCAAGTAATTAATCTCAGGATATTAACATGAACATTGTTACAGGGCTATCATACTGAGAATTTTGACTATAATAATTTAATTGCATCTACTGAAGAACATAGCAGTAGGAAAAGAGTTTTCAGTCAGTTTAAATCTGAAAACAGAATGTTTTTCTGAACATCAGATAAAATCAGGTAGATAGAAGTGGTTGTAAATAACAACACCAAAAACAAAAAATGTTAAAAAATATATGAAGGTCTCAAGAATAAATAAAACCACAAGGAAATAGAAGCTTTAGGAGAACACATTCAGTGCTGGCATTCAGTTGACTGAACATTCCTATTATAGAGGGGTTGTACACATGGGTTGTTTTGTCATTGCTGTGAAAATAGTCAAAATTAAGCAAAGGCTCTTGTTATCATCATTAGAATCACTGGACTACAGAACTGGGTCAAATTATCTAAGGGCAAGATTTAATTGAACATCTAATGTTAATTTAAGGAAATCAGTTTTTTAAAAGCCTTAGTAAGTTTGGTCAAGCCTACTTTTGTTTGTGGTCAAGAGTATTTATGTGTGTGGGATGAAAAGTAGGAGGGAAAAAAGTATTCTAATCTAGTTGACAATGGGAGAGAGAGGATTATTATTTCAAAATCAAAAAGAGAGGTCAGAAGGATGTTAAAAACTAGGAATGTTTTCTGGCTAGCAATAAAAATATCTCCAAACTGCTCCAATATACTGTTTGAAATTATCCTAAACAATTTCTGACCAAAAGTAGCTAAAGCAAACCAATCCTGAGAAAAAAACAGAGAAGTGTCTTGTCACATTTAACAAAGACGCGCCTACTATATTTCTACACCACCAACAAAGCCAATGGTGTCAAAAGAGTTATTCAGCTGAACAGATGTAGGTGTCGTCAATAGACTCCTGCACGGAGTAGAGTCATATTTAGGAAACTGATTCTACTAGCTTCCTTTAAGCCCAGTCCTGATAGTATCAGCATGAATATAAAACAGTTAGACATCCCAGCAGCAAAGGATGGAAAAAGTTCCTGAGATCATTAGGTCTAGACTCATCCTATTTTAGGAAACCGTATCACATGATCCTGTTCATAACCTGCACAATCTCTGTCTTTTGACCCCTTCCCATACTGTTCCTGTTAGTTCTTGTAGAATCATCAGTTTCACTTGTCTGTAGATGCATTTTCATTGTCAATATAGACAAAAATACCTTTTTTTTTCTTAGAACTGTGAGGAATTAATATTGGAAAAGGCAAAGTCAGATATTCTGAATTCAAAGTGGGGCTCACATTTATTGTCGAGGACAAATGTTCTACATTATCAAGGTGACCCTGCTCTGGCAGGGGGGTTGGACTAGATGATCTCCAGAGGTCCCTTCCAACCCCTGTGATTCTGTGAAAGGACTCTAAGCATTAGAAAAAGTATAATGTGGCATACAGCGTTTCTTTAAAGAGCCATGGCTATGCATCGCATTTCAAGAGCAATATAAATCTTACTGCCTGACACTAAGGGACCAGAAAGTAGGATGTGTAATTTTACTTTAACCAAGTTAACTGAATTTGTAAATTATAACTTCATTTTTATATTTAATTAGATGCCCAAATATACTATTTTTCCTTTTTTTTTTTAATGTTAGTAATAACAGCCAATGTTAAAGTAGTTGTTACTTTTTGAGTTTTTAAAGAAAATGCATTTTTCAGAGAGGCATTTATTTCATACCTTTGGTAGTTAATTAATATGTGTAACATTGTTTCAAAAATTTTCCCTTTTTCTTTTCTTTAATATTTTAAAATAAATACCAGTTGAAAATCACTCTCAATTTATATTGACTTGCATTGAAATTTTGCGTGTTGAGGGGGACAATCCATTCTGACTTGACTGTGGCTCATTAACAAATTTCACTGTAATTCCTAGTTAG
Organism: Burhinus bistriatus; assembly: GCA_013397275.1. NCBI lineage: Eukaryota > Metazoa > Chordata > Aves > Charadriiformes > Burhinidae > Burhinus > Burhinus bistriatus. The sequence goes on from VYXH01003086.1 coordinate 48,806, forward strand.
CTTATTTGATAGGACTTAATTATATTTTAGTTAATTTGAAAAAAATCCTCTATTTAGCATCAGCTCTGAAGAAAGATTTCCTTAGGTTCACAAAACTGTAAAAAAATACAAAATAGGAAGTTAAATCCCATTACATCTAAATCATATGGGTTTATTTGTTTAAAAAGCTTCTTGGGTTTATAAATGCAAAGGAAGTATATACATTTAAATCAACAACACTGAAACAGGATCACCATTTGAAGGCAGTAACTGGATGGGAAAATAAACACAACAAATTCTGGTTTTGATAGGCAGACAGGAAAGCATATGCAGGTATAGATAAATAATTAGACAATTTGAGTCCCTGAAATCCAGTCTCATTTCCTTCATATGCTAAAGGCAGCTGGAGAAATATATAAGCTTTTTTCAGTGCACAATTTGATTTTACTTCCTCACTTTGCTTTCTTGGCTTACTGCTTTATAGAAATAGAGCCAGTCATTAACAACATAAAGCATGCCTTATAAGTGGTTTTCTTGCAAAACAGACATTTCTAAAAGAATTACAGATAGGAAAGTATACCTAATGGGATTTCTTCTTCATTATAAAATTATCCCGATGTTAGCATTTTGCAATCACATCATTATAATTGTAGAACACACAGAAAAATCAAGTGTAGCTATTATGATAGCAATCTTTACTAACATTTGCTCCTTCAGACCAAAATTGATGGATTACCTCTCTATATAAGAAACACCATTATGCAAAGATTTACTGAAGTAAATTATTAGACGGAAATTCTCCTCAGTAACTGTTCAATTTGGTAAAAAATATATTCAGTAGAGGCAGCTTCTCACAGAGACTCCATAACCTCAGAGCTCCTGTTAAATTTAACATTTCAGGTTTGGCAGTAACAGAACCTTCTGGAGGTGAGTAAAGGTATCACAGTGCAACCTTTTCCTCAACCTGCTTTTTGTCCTACAGATTTATGTTGTACCCACACAATTCCAGGACTCTACAGCTACCATGACCAACCCTGTAAAAAACAATATCAAGAATGTTGTCACTCAAATATATCTACCAGTCTCTGCTGTCTTTACTGTTATATGCAGTTTTCTACCTTCTTGCTTTGTCCTCTGTCCCTAGCAGTGCTGGGATATCCAGTCTTTGAAGAGGCGAGACAAAACGAAATGCTTCCTTTCTCTCCTAAACCAACCTGAACCCATGTAGTGGCAAGGAGGATCACACCGGTGTGCTGAAATACAGGGGGCTGTACAAGAATACTATGGGAGTGCTAGCATTTTCCCAGGAATTATGCCTAACTAGTTAACTGCATGCCAACAGGAATGCTGCTTCTCAACATAGCTGGCTATATGTAGGATGGAGCAAGTTAATGCTACATGTAAGTGTGCATTCAGCAGGTAGGAGGTGTCCCTGAAACAATGCAGTTAACCTTTTCATGTTCCAACGTTTTCCTCTCAAGGGCAATATTCTTTTCCAAGCCTTTTCAATAAAATGCAGTCTGGTAAAGTCTGATTACATGTAGCTTTTCATAGCCTGAATTCACATAAACATAATGCCTGGACAAACACAATGCTACTTGGAAATGAGAGATTTTAGTACCACTCACCTACTGAGGGTAGCCAGAAAGAGGTACGAATTTTACAGAAGCTCAGAAACCCTTATGCTCACTTACTGTTACCTGTCAGATTTATCTGGCTTCCATGAAGTAGCCGTGTGTCTCAATAACAAGTTTCTGAATCAGACACGTGATAGAAAGGATCTAGTCTTCCATACCCGTAGAGGAGCTGTGCAATGCAAATGATCAGTAATGTTTATTTTAGGGGTGCTCTCAGGTCTGCTCACCGAGATACAGTACGGGTATCCTCTCAGTTCCTGATTCATCCCCAGAATATAACTCATTAAACAGGGAGATGGGTCATAAAGACAGTCATCTGAGACCTGCAAGGGGTGTACTGTGGCATCTACTGCCCTCTCTCTAGAACAGTAGCTGGTCCTTCTTACCAGTATTTAGAGCAGAGAGAAAGGGTACTATAATGATTATGATCCTTACTAGTTTCTATTAAGAACTTCAGTTCCTCCCTCCGTCATAGACTTTTTGTGTGGCAGCAGCAAATCACTTTATACAATTTGACCTTAATTTTCTAGCTAATATTTGTATATAACAAAATTTGCTCAACAACCAACCAGTATTGTTTTAATACATGTATTAAATTGTTGAGAAATTCCAATATTATGATGATAGAAGACTGTAAAATAGTCAAAGTGGTTGTTTTGTTTTATCGCAATCTGTCTGCACTGTCATTTTACCCCAGCATCAGCTGTGGAAGTCAGGCTCTTAGGTGACATCAGTTTGGTCTGATCAAGTCTAGAGCATTTATAAAAGCGATTTGGGATGAATGGATTAATGCTGCATTTGTAGTCTGGGCACTATCACTTTCTCTCTTGCTCTTTTGGTAATAAGACAAAAGAGCTAATATTTTAAACCTGAAAAAGACTTAAACTCCTATGTCATAGACAGCACAAGTTTTATTGTGGCTTAAAGAATTTAGGGATTCTTTCAGCAGTCTTCCCAATGTCATCACTTCAAAGCTTGTTAGCTTCAGATTCACATCTTTTTTTCTCTTGTACAAAATCTTTTATCTCAGTTTTTCTTAGCTTTGATTATTCAACAGAGCAGAAACTGAATCCCTGTAATGAAACCTGAAATCATGAGTATGAGGCAGGAAATCAAACTTGACATTGTTATATAAGGTACATAAGAACTGAAAGCAAATTTTATGCAGAGGTGCAATTCCAGACCAGCAAACTTAAACCAGAATATTAATACTGTAGATATGTATTATTCAGTGCAATACAGACTTACATGGGATTATTCTTATCCACCCAGAGGTCATCCAGCTTGCTGTTGTAACTGCTACATGAGTACCTTTACCACATGGCAGTGCATGCCTTATGGCAAGGAAAGCTTAGATCAGAATCCCTGGAATCCCTATGCTCCTTTAACTCATTTTATCTCCTCTCAAAAGGAGTTTATCAAGCCGTATGCCTTAACTGCTTACTTCTCTGAGGTTATACAGAACTTTTTTCCTTTCTAAGAGATGCTGAGGATGATGATTATTAATAATTAATATATCATTATGCATATCATAGTAACAATATCATTAGCCATATATTGATTGTTAGACACTATTAAAGCGTGCTACAAGACAAACCTGTACCACTCTAAGTATCAAATCTGAACAGACAGGGTGGAAGTATTATTTCCATTTTACAGAAAAGGAAAAGAAATACTGTAAAATTATATGGTTTACCAGAATCACAAAATAAGCTGAAACAACAAGGACTGTCTGTGGTAAGTCAGTAGTTTTCCTAATTTTCTCAGATTTCAGTCTATTACATTTACTGAAATATTGTTCTCTCTTTCTAAATATAGCTGACTTACATTTCATGTTTTGGAAGGCAACAAAATTTCACTCTGTTTTTTTTTAAACAGATAGTTACACATATGGTATCTATTATCATCATAGTAATTAGCCTAACAACCTTGAGCAATTAACTATGCTGTGTGCGTGGAACACTGCTGCACTTTCAATATGAAAATGTAACCTGTGGATTGCTGTGATTACTCTCCATCTAGCTCTAACACAAATTCATCCCCGGTTTTATTCTATTTTTAGCATTGTAAAGGATATAACCTAAAAGACTTGCTTTCTACCATCTTGGTGGAAGAAATAAGTCTGTTAGACATTAATTTTTTTTCTTCAACCCAATTAACTCCTTTTCATTGAGCTTTCAGGACACATGGTACTGTTTGCAGATATGAATGACCTTGTGGTTTTTGTTTTTACCCATAGCTCTCCTTTTCATGAGGTAATTATTGGCTTTTTTATTTGAAATTTTAAATATAATGATTGTAACTTCACAGATCATCATTTGATGGATAGTGTGCCTATTCAGTCTGAATAGAGAATATGTTTCTACATGAGTGATATCAGTTAACTGTGCAATATTGGTTTGTGTGACTGTCCTGGTTTGAGGTAAAACAGGACCAATTTTGTTCAGTAACTTTACTTTTTAGCTAGGCCTCTTCTAACTGCTGAAATTAACAGCATGTTGTGCAGAAAACTGTTCACTCTCAGAGTGAGAAGACCCATGTTTATCGCTGATGCGAAGGAACGGTATGCAGAGAGGCTCTTGCTTATCCTTATTGCTATAACAACCAAGGCCAGCCAACTTTGTTACTTGCCCTGTTGGAGGGTCGGAAGCGGAAAAGCGTAGAGGGGTCACACCTGTGGGGTGCAGTGGACAAGGACAGGTGACCCAAAATGGACCAGCAGGGTATTCCATCCCATCTGCCTCATGCTCAGTATAAAAGCTGAGAGATCAAAGGGTCAGCCCTCTTTCTTCAATGGTCGGCATCCGAGGAGGACTCTGTCTCTGCATCTGCCTTTGATCCCGATCCTGAATCCAGATCCGGAATCCAGTTCCCGTCCGTCACTGAGTCCAGTCTGGGACTTCCCCTGTGCCTGCTGGTGACATGATTGTCATCCTGGGAGCTTGATATGGTTTTGTATATATTTCATTATTTTTCTTTTTATTATTTTATTATTAATATTTCATTAAAGTAGTTTAGTTTAGTTTCTTCTAAACTCTTAAGTCTCTCTTTTCCTCTCCCTTTGGGAGCGGAGCAAGAGAGAGCGAGCACCTGTTGTTCCACCGGATTGGGCCAATCTGGCCCAAATCACGACAGAGATTGATAGATGACATTGAACTTCTTCAAACTTTGTAAGAATAAGCAGCTGCATACTACAGAGCAATAAACAAATGCCAAGCAAATGAGTGAGTCCCTGGATGTTCTCACAGATCTTTGCATTTGTGGTGTGTCTGAAAAAGACAGCTACATTGTCTACTTTGCTCATTTAGCTACTGGCTGCTTATAGAAGTCTAATAGTTTTTCACTATAAAATCTTGTGTTCTTATTCAGCTATGTTACCAGATGCCTTATGTCGGACTATTTATTCCATTCTCAACAGCCATCTGAGTAGTAATCTCATCTCTTTTGTAACTAACTTGTATGCCCAGTACAGAAATTCTGCTTAAATACCTACAGAACTTCTGAAGCTCTTCAGTCTGTACCACGACTTTGGGCAATCCCTTGCAAAAACACAGGCTGGGAACCAACTGGCTGGGGAGCAGCTTTGCAGAAAAGTCCCCGAGGGTCCTAGCTGACAGCAAGTTGGGAATGAGCCAGCAGGCAGCACACCTGCGTGCATCCTTCATCTGGCCAAAAGGAAGGTCGGTCCTGGGCTGTATTAATAGGAGCACAGCCAGAAGGTCAAGGGAAGTGATTATCCACTCTAAGCAACATCTGTTAGACTACATCTAGAGTTTTGCACTCCCCTCCCAGTCCCAGTACAAGACAGACATTGATAAACTGGATTGAGTTTAGTGTAGGGTCACCAGGACAGGACAGTCAGGGGGCAGTGTACTTTCCCCTATGAGGAGAGGTTGAAGAAACTGGGCTGGTTCAGCCTAGAGAAGAGCCCAACAACCTCCCATACATATCGGGAAGTCATCAAGGGGACAGGAGCAGGCTCTTCAGAGTGGCGTGCAGTGGGAGGGTGAGAGACAACGGGCATGAAACAAGGTAAGTTCAGCCTGATATAAAGGGAAACTTTTTCCCCATGAAGACAGTCAGGCAGTGGAACAGTTTACCCAGAGAATTTGTGCAGTGTCTTTCCATCCTTCAGGGTTTTCAAGACCCAGCTGCATAGCCCTGAGCAACCTGTCTGACCTCATAGCTCACCCTGCTTTGAGTGAAGCAGTTAGCCTAGAGACATCTTCAGGTCCCTCCTGAATTACCCAGTGATTCTAATCTGGAGTAACAACTCCATGGACTGAAAGCAGAGAAGGTAGCTAATGCAGGCTGAACTATTTCGGTAAACAGGGACTTGTGACGGATCCTAGAGGCAGAGTGCTGACTGGGTGATAATAACTAACTTTCATCTTCAGTCTGTTCGCACCTGTACAAAGAGCACATGGCTGCTATCTTTGCATTCAGGCTAAATGATTTCAGTCTTGTGAACAATGGAAATTCTACTCTCACCTACCTCAGGATTCTGCAACACTTTAAAAGTGATTGCAGCTATACCAAGCTGTCTCTTTAAAATAAATAAGGGTAGGGCAATTCAAGTAGTGCATTTCGGGTCTTCCTGCCCATTATAATATTTTCAAGAATTGATGGATACTTATCCAGTGTTTTATTGCAATGCCACGTCACTGACTAGACCTTGAAATCAAACTATTGACATCAATCAATATCACAAAAGTTCAAACTGATCTTCTAGGTAGGTCCATAGGACCTTTGGCAAGCAAGTCTGTGTGCTTACTTAGAAGAATGATTTACATTAAAGGGAAAAAAAAAACCAACAGAGAAAGGGAATGACTATAATATATTGTGCCTTTAGAAGAAAATAGCCTTGTTATTATGCATGCAAAAAGCTGGTAAAATGGACTGTATGTTAAATATTAAAAAGTAAGTAAAAACCATAACCATACATTCCATTCTCCAGCACTTTGGATATTAATTCACAGTGGAAAAATCAATTTTAACTTTCAAGATCAAGAATACTGTTAATATTTCTTTAACATGCCTTTTTTCGGTGTCTGGGGAACAAAAGATTGATTTTTTGTTATTATATTTCCAGATTTTGTCCTTTGAAAAAATTTGTACTCAGACAGACAAAAATTACTTAAAAAAACATACATGCATAAATTCAACATGAGTACTTAGAGATAATGGGCTAGATAGTGCCTCAAGATGCACAAAATGTTCTTGTTAGTGGACAAAAATTTTTCCAGTTGGAGGTCAGTTACAGAAAGAAGTATATATTCAAAACAGAACTCATAATGCTGCCTGTCATCCAAATTCAGGAATCAGAATGTGATTTATTGTTTGACCTACTTTCTTCTGATAAATTAGATGAAATAAAATTATATCAAGTTTAAACTGATTTGACTTAGAAAACCATATGGATTCAGGCACTGATCCCCTCCAAATATTTACATGCATACGTGCAAATACATTTAATTAAATCAAGAAACTGCTTGGAGAAATCCCATGGGTTTAAGGCTTTACAAGGTAGGGCGGCTCAAGAGAGCTGGTTGACATTCAAGTATCACTTCCTCCAAGCTCAGCATCAGTGCATCCCTAAGAGCAAGAAATCAGGCAAGGGGAAGCAGGAGACCTGCATGGTTGAGCAGAGAGCTTCCGAAAAAGCTCAAGCGGAAGAGGAAAGTTTACAGTAAGCGGAGGAAGGGACTGACCCTTTGGGAAGATTACAAGAATGCTGCCAGAGTATGCAGGGATGAAATGAGGAAAGCCAAGGCCTCCTTGGAATTAAATCTAGCAAGGGATGTCAAGGTCAACAGGAAGGGTTTCTTCAAGTACCTCAGAGGCAAAAGGAAAACTAGAGAAAATGTGGGCCCGCTGTTGAATGAGACAGGGGCCATGGTGACAGATGATGCAGAGAAGGCAGAATTACTGAATGCCTTCTTTGCTTCGGTCTTACTGCTCAGGCCAGCCCTCAGGAGTCCCAGACATTGCAGGTAAGAAAGTCTGGAGGAAGGAGGACTTTCCCTTGGTTGAGGAGAATCGAGTTAGAGATCATTTAAGTACGCTGGACATCCACAGGTCCATGGGTCCTGATGGGATGCACCTGCAAGTGCTGAGGGAGCTGGCAGAAGTCATTGCTGGGCTGCTCTGCATCATCTTTG
>VYXH01003086.1:73330-108450 GCA_013397275.1 Burhinus bistriatus
AGTCGCTCCATAACCTTCCCAGGGACAGAGGTGAGACTAGCTGGCTTGTAGTTCCCTGGGTCCTCCTTCTTGTCCTTTTTGAAGATTGGAGCAATGTCAGCCTTCTTCCAGTCCTCAGGCACCTCTCCTGTTCCCCATGAAACATAAAGAACTAACACACTGTTCAAAACCATTTCCCACTCTGTTATATTTATAGAACACAACATATAGGAAAAATATGGGAAAAATAATAATTTATAAATAAGTTTTATTCTTTAGTAATACTATAATTTCTCTTTCCCCTTTCTTGTGCACTTTTCCCCCAAGAGAAATAANAGGGGAAAAAAAAGAAAGATAAAAAAAGAAATAAATCTCTTCTGAAAAAGATGGCAATGCTGCAAGAGATGAGAGAGAATAAGAGAGCAAACCAGTTAAAACTGGATTATGACACTGACAAAAGTAACTGTGAACAGTAATTAGTATGCAGTGGGAGGGATGCAGAAAATTGTCAGGCATGTCAGTACTAACACATTTATAGCCTAGCTCTTTGAAATATTGTATAAATACATTATTTCCTTCAGTTTTTCAGGTATAGAGGTCAAACAGTGGTTTACCTTGGAAAAAAATATTATTTCTACATATTCATCAGGGCAAAAGCCCTCCATTCTTTTGCAAAAGAAGTATTACTGTGACAGTTTTACAAAATTTCAGATAACAGATAAAATTTCAGATAACACACATACAATGCTATTCAAACATAATGACAATTAAATGCTTCCCATTAGTTTCTCCCCTTTCTAAGTAGTTTGATGATGTTCTTTCTGATCCACAATATTAACAGATGAAAAATAAATTATTGAAAACCAAAACTTGTCTTCACATGGATTCTGTTATTTCACGTATGGAACATCAGAGAGTTTTCTGGAGAGTTTCGTGTATGGAACACTGGAAACAGAATAATGTCTCCAAAACCTTTGGTGTATCAGTAGCTTTATAGACAAAGTAATTCACTTAGCCTTTCTTTTCATTTTTAGCTAAAGAAGTACCGCTTGAGTTATAATATACAAATGAATCACTCCCAGCTTTTCTGATGAGAAGCAAAAAGCTTGGAAACGGCATAATTTCTTTTTACAGCATTATAAATAACAATACATCTATGTAAAAGGCAATCTGCTGAATTGCATAAAGTTTTGAAGATCCCAGGGACATGTTCTATCCAAATTATAATCAGTTATTTGTTCAGATTCAGTTCTCATCTGAAAAGGATTTCAGGATTGGCTCAAAGGAAAATAAACATTAAATATGAAATTATTTCTCAGTTGAGTACAAATTTGAAAGAACAACCTCTAGAAAATAACTAATTTATCTGTTTCCAATTCCCTGAGATTTGCTGTTCCTCGCAAAAAAGTCTGGTCTGATGCCATCTTAAATAAATGGCAGATCTCCCCACTGGCTGCAGGAGATGCGTGATAAACTTTCAAGACATGAAGGGCAATGAAGAGGTCTTTTCATCAAACAAGAAAAAGGAAGAGATTCCTTTCAGGTTTGTTGTCAAGGTATATTTCTATTTTATTTTATATAGAAAAGCTGACAGCAAAGGAGTTGCCATGACTAATCAGCAGTAGGGTAATTAATGCCTCAGATAACAGAAACCAAAAACCCAGATATCTGAAAATAAGGAAAAACATATTGTTAGACGCTTGAAAAGATTTTAATGTGATTTCCATCTTTCCCTCATTTTGGTCAAAACAAAATATCTGACCAAGAAATGTTCCAGTGTTTTGCTCAAACATTATAATGATATTACAAAAAATTCTAATTGTAGTGTAAGCATATTGCCATTGCTTCTGCAGCGTGTGTGGTGTTTGTGTGCATATGCCAGCCAAGCCTGATGTCTCTCAGGACTAGAGACAGCTGGATTTGCGGAAGATAGAATTTAGGTTTTGCTTCTTATCAAGGGAAAAAAGGAATTAACTTTTGGACTTAATGTTTTTGAATGAATGGGTAAATTGATTGTGTGACAGTCACATCTGACAGTTTTATATGTAGTCTTTATGAGTGGGGATTAGGTAAAACGAATTACTGCATTCAATTTGTTTTCCTTGGTTAACAGAAAAATGTTTTCATTTTAATTCATCCTATAGTCATAATTGAAGTCATGTCCAAACTAGAAGATTTTAAGAAAATTTTAAGTTTATATAAGATGGAGAGTATGAGAAAAAGGAGGAGATATATATAGTTTTTATGTCATTTTAGTGTTAGGGTTTCAGAAAAAGGGATTTCCCTTTATCAAATAAAGTTTCTTCAAAACCTGATAAGTTTCTAAAAGTACTTCATACTTGATGAATTAGCATTTTCAGATGAAAAACATTTTGTCCAGTTCTAATTACTGTGCTGCTACATTAATCAAATTTCCTGCTTTGAGATGCAGCACACCCTGTGAAATTCCTTGTGTTCCACTTCTTCTAGTCAGTGGAGAGTGGAATGTCAATTATGATTATAAATTATTTTTGTATCTTCTTCAAAGACACTCTATCCTTTCTTGAGAGCTCTTACAATTTGGTTCCTCTGAGGCACAAAATACTGGGCTAGACTTTTTCCTGAGATGTTAGAAAATGGTTTAACATGAAGAATCAAATGAGTAAGCCTTTTCTCAAGACCCAACCAGGACCATTTTACATCTGATGAAAAAGCTTTCAAAAGTAAAAAAAAAAAATAAAAAAATCTCTCTGTAATGCCCTGAAAAATGACAAGATTCAGGGTGTTGACAGTGTTGATATTTATTGTTATCAAGAGTTTTTGACTGGAAGTATTTATTTCCGCTTTCACCTCTCTACCATGAGCAGTGGAAGACAGCTTATGTCTTCTATGACTTTTTATTTACAATGTGATTCATGATGCCTTTGTCCAGAAGCTCTATAAAGACAACACAGAATCACAGAATGATTGAAGTTGGAAAAGAGCTCTGGAGGCCAGCTGGCCCAAATGCCTGCTCAATTCAGGGCCAACTTCAAAGTAGATCCAACAGAAGGATATGAAGGTCAATAATGGTCGTCCTTATTTCCAGGATCTCCATCTGAGAGTGGCGTAGTTTATACCTTCATTCTTATCAACACACATATTTCAAAATTGAAGTATAAGCATGAAGACATAAATATATAATACATATAATCAGAATATTCCTCATTGCTCTCAGAGTAAAATTTCCATATTAAATTGTGTCTAAAGGAAAGTTAATTAATAAATTATTTCAGAGCAATTGGAAGAATCAGCAGTTTGCTTTATCAATATATGTGTATTTTGTTACTAGATGTGGTACAATTACTTGAGGAACAATCTGGGGAAAAAACCTGTTTCTGCACAGATACTGAGATGATGCAGCAAATCTAACATCTAAGGCCGTCCACAAGCCAGACTGAGGGAGCAAAAGCAAGATCATCAGTTACTTTAGTCATTTCACAAAGATGTTTGATTCAACATAGTACAATGCTCACAAGTTAGAAACCATTAATTTTGCTAAAAAAACATGAAGATTGATTCAAGCTGATAAGTAGCATGCAGACTATTCCACTCAGTATCCCCTAGCACCTTCCTGATTGCTAACACTGAGAACCTGGCCAATAAAGCTGTGATAACCCATAAACTTTAGGCCACAGGTCAAGAGCAAGTAAATTACAGTAGTAACCTTAAAACAATAGAAGCTGGAAGAAAACAAAAATCTCATTCTTACTCTTACAACCCCCCAAAATAAGATGTATACCCTAGAGAAAATCTGAAGTGACATGACAAAGCAGGTCACAGGAAGCTGAAATCTCCCTTACATTACAATGTAATACAGAGTTAGAAACTCAGATTAGTTTCTATGGTTTTCAGACCCTGGGACCAAAGAACAAAAAACCAATCAACCTATGTAATTCAGATCATGTTTTAGGAATAGTGCTTCTATGGTAATTTCTTTTAGGTCAATCCTGGTATATGTTGGTAGGTATGAATAACTGATTTTTTTTTTTTTTCCTTAGTGTCTGGAAACATTTGCAAAATTCTGAAGTCACGTCAGAACCATTCCATGAAAACCTTTGCATGAGGATCCACTTTCTTTTGCTGTTCAGAATCTGATGACTCCATTTGATGATCTTTTCTTATATTGGAAGAGGTGGTGAACAGATAATCCCTATACACTCTCTTCATCTCTTTCACAACTTCCTGTGAAGGATTTGAAGGCTAGAACACAGAACTTTTAATCAACTGTAATATCAGGTGCTATATAAGCATCGAACAAACCCCCCCCCCCCCATCCTTACCACAGAGAAAAATATGCTTCAATCCAAATAAAGAATATGTTTAGACTCAGATGCATGGGTTAATTTTAAGAAGAACATTTTTTGTGCTTCAGAAAACAGTGTAGAGGAGAGCCAGGAGGGAGGTAATGCTCTAAAAAACCACTAAACTATTTTTTAGAGAATTCAAGCAGCAGTTTCAAAATGCATATGCTTTTTAGCCTAATTAAGCATATGCTTAAGCAATTATTGATTTGATGTGCTCACTCCAGGGCTTAGAATGCAGAAAGAAGTTTGTGACACTGGGAAATACGTTGCTATGCAATTCTAAGAAAACTCTGGAGGCATCTGAGTAGAGTTTATCTTACTAATGTTGTTTGTAAAAGCAAATTCTTTTCTGTCAGATCTACCAAGGGAAAGAGTCAGATCTAGACTCATGAGAGTATATGTGTAGACTATAGACAGAAGAAAAGAACAATATATAATACCTAAGCCATTCCCTAACATCTGTATAAAATATCACATATTCAGTTATACTCAATGACAGTTGAATCAATTGACCTCAAACCAAGTAAGTCAAATCAAGTACTAGCTATTTTTCACCTATTTTAAGATTCAGTTCCCTTTTGCATTCTCCTTTAGGAGTCAAAAAAAGGTAGGCTTGGCCTTCCCAGGATTCTTTGATTTTTTTCTTTCTGTCTTGATAAAACATCCTTTTTAGCATCTCTGAAGAAAGATCTGCAGAGTAGTGGATGTTCCAATGATCATCCTGTGAAGGGTGTATTGAAGAGACATCTTTTTCTTGCTGGACTTCGGAACTGAACCCATTTCTAAATGTCTGATCCACCTTTTGAAATGAAGTCTGGGGATTTTTTCCTAACTAAATAGCTTATTGCTACAGTTTGACATATGCAAATAATTTAAGAACATTGCATATTGCATGTGCCCAGAAAGTCCAGTCCATTTCTACATGAAAGCACGTGAAAATATGCAAATATGAAGGCACTATGAAAATACGGAAAAAGTGAATGTGTTCACTTATCAGTGGTTAAAATTCCCATATGTTTTGCATTACAATAGCAATAACAATAATAATCTTGAAGTAAAGATGATCTTCTTGTTTGACTACCAAATTTTAAATGTGACAGTACTAAGAACAAAATATTTTTGGAGACTCAGAAATAGTATGTTTACTTCGTTTGTGCAGTTTATATTCTAATAATGTGCTGTCTTGAATTCCTTGGGATATTTCTTGTCTGCTTGTAAATTTTCACCAGTGATACCGTCTGGCACAGCAATTTCATGTCAGCTATTATCTGTGGAAACAGATTAAAACATCCCTGAAGCTTTTTTCCTTTATTTGAAAAGAATTTTCTATCTGTTAAAAGCAATCAGAGAAGGGAAAGGAAGAGAAAGCAATCTATTTTCCAGTTCAAGCATACTCTGGCTCTTCATTATGGACAACGTAGAGTATTAATCATTATGGTTTGGCAAAAATTTACATCTCTCTATGAGTATGGATTTTGGAGTCAATGAACAGGGAGCGGCATCACCATCAGCATCTACTGTTATCAGCAAGTCAGAAGGTACATTTGCAGGTAATTGAGAAGGTTAAAATAAATACTCAGGAGGGATGGTCATCTCTTCAGGTAACACCTTAAAAGTGCTATATTCTGGTCATGAGCAGGGGCCTAAATGGTCTAAATAGTCTTTGTGTTTGTAATTCAAATACAGAGAAATAAATTTTATTTTACTTCATATCTCCATTTTCATATTTTTTCTTTTCTAGTTTCACAATATCTGAATGTACAGGCACATAAACAAGTTTCTTCATGGGGAGGGAGGGTGTTAAATTCACACTTGGAATGAAGGGATATTTCCTCCATGAGTCTTTAAAGGCATAGACCTCCCAAACAAAATGCAGACTCTGGAGTAAGGCTGGTAAGAATTATCAGATTTCAAAAGTGACTTGAAAAAATATGTTGTGGGAGATCATGAAGATAATAGGGTCAGCAAAGACATCCCATCAAAAGAAGTAGCTGAAGGAAGCAGGAAATGTGGGGAGGAGAGTGAAAGAGAGGATGGGAGGATTAGGAGGGGAGAGGTCTGACAGGTAGTAGGTGTAAGAAGATGTGAAGCAGCTTAGGGGAGGATTAGCTCCTGTGGGTGAATGTGAGAAAATCCCATGAGTCAGTATCCTATGGCAAGACTGTTTTAAGACAATAGGAAGTAAAAATGTAACATTAAACTCCAGCAGTAGAATTCTTTCTTGTATTTTTCCTTACTTGATAAAGAAACAGAAACTGAACTCACGTCTGGGGTGAAATAGAAGTCAATTAATTAGAATACATGTGATATGTCTAGGAAGGGGAATAATATTTAGGATTACAAGAACCAACCTCAGAAAGAGAGGGATATGCTTTGCATCTCTGGCTGCTTGAAGGGATATGTCAGGATATTTTGAGATGATACAGCAAGGTGTCTGTGAGAGAAGGCCTTAAGCTCTGCCGTGTCCCAGAATGATCTAAAATGGCTTTTTGGCCAGAAAGGGGACAAGTGAGAGTGATTTTTAAATTATATATATCAACTTCCAAAAAAGCTCCAGCTTTTAAAAACACATATTTTGCAAACAGGTATAAGTTCTCTGAGCCTACTGATTTTAAAATACTTTTGCTTAGTAAACGCTGTCCAATATCCTTCTTTGGATAGGTATTTCATGATTTTCACATGGTGAGAGTATATAAAGGCTTTTTTAAATACAGAATGAACATTTTATTTTAAGATTTTTTCCTTCTGCATGTCTCATTATTAGGAATTTGATGATTCCCATGAGTTAAAACAAGCATAACATCCCATGATGACTCATATAATCTCTTAATTTAGAGTTCAAAGACATTTCAGAATCTCCTAAGTCTCTGAATGAAAATCACCTAAAATCCTTGATCCTCTGGGAAGCTAAAGAAATCTGATAATGAAAAAGCTCCCTTTCTTAGTAGGATTTTACTGACTTCCAGAAAACATTGTATAACAAACTTGTTAGCAGGAGAGGACATTTTGGCATGGGATTCTCACCAAAGCTGTGAACAAAAGAACAAAAGAATTTTCCCTCTTGATTGCTCAAACTGTACCTCTGATAACATGGAATATGATTGACTTTTTCTTAAGACCATTCTCTGAACACACAATAATTTTTATAGCTGAGTCTAGGTAGCAACAGTATATATCCTAAAGTTGATTTAATTTATTTTAATTTTGCAGACTCTCTGTATCTATTCTCAGAGGCCACACATTTATTTTTAATTTTTTTTTCTCCTGTCTTTTAAGCTTTTATGATTAGTGAGTGCTTATGTGCTTCATTTTTGCTAATATTAACTCAAAATATATTGCAACTTGTACTTTATAGCGTGTATTATTTCAGGCACAGAATACAGAGCTTTTATGTGTTCTATAACTTTGGGGGGAAAAGCATGGACTTAATTTTGGATTTTGTACCTCACTAATACCAATAGGAAGATGTATATGTTAACAGGCCTCAAGATGTCCCTTTTCCATGAATATTAATATGATAATGTATAAATAAAAAAGAAAGGTCTCTAATATGTTCTTGAAATTTACCTATCATGTATCCTCTCCATCTGTATATATAAACTCATGCAAAAACCAAGTCAAGTCAATATTAAAGCAACATTGATTTGGAAACCCTAGAATATGTTTAATAGAACTGTGCATGCTAAGAAAAAGCAGATAAAAAAAATGTGTACAGGGAGTAATGTTATAGTACTTCACTAGGCTGTAGATAACTCCTTACAAGAGTCCAAGAACAGTTAAATCCCTCTAAGAATTCTTAAGATATGGAAATAAGGGATTGAAATAAGGCTGCATCTATGCTACATGCTGAATCAGTTCTTGTGCGGACACTCTTTGACCTCCAGGGAAATAACCTCCTCTTTTGGAAAGGAGGGAAAAACAGGTCATAACAAGCGTCTGTGTGGCAAGGCTTGCAGGAACTTCCTGAAATGTCAATGAAGAGCTAGAATGATTGTTTTTTTCGAAGTGATTCTTGCCAGTGAACCAGTTGCTATTTAAGAGCTGTAGAAAGAGGCAGTGCTTTTATTAATTTTCTTCTTATTCTGCTTAATCAGTTTGAAAATGGTAGTGAACTGTAAAGAGTCTGTAGATGACACAAAATGTTCAGGACAGTCAGATGTAAAACTTCTAATACAGAATGACTAGCAATAAAATGATGGATGTAACACTGTCAGCAACGCATAGTAGTGCATGGGGGGAAAACCAACCTTAACTACATTTACACATCGGCAGGTACTAAATTAACTACTACCTCTTGGGAACAAGGTCTTTCAGCCACTTTGAATGCTTCCCTGAAAGCATCTGTTCTCTGAACATTAACAGTTGCAAATGGCAGATATTTCAAATTATTGGAAAAGAAATGGAGACAAAACAGGTTGTTTTATTTTACTGCATAAATCCCTCAAGCACCTACAACTAACGTAATGGTGTGCAATTCTGGTCACTTTATTTAAAACCAATAAGAATATATATATGTTGTAACTCCCTATACAAGCACCAAAACAAACAATTAGGGCTCAAGCTCTTATAAAAACAGGAAGAATTTTTAAGTGAGGGCCTTTTGATTTTGTTTGGTTTATTGTCTGGATTTTTATTCTTAATTAGTTTGTGGAATACGGTGTTGCAGGCTGCTGTGGAAACCAAAAGATCAGAAAGGGATGACATATGTTCATGCAAGATGGGTCCATTTGTGTCCATCTTGAAGACAAACTTCTTGGCACTGCAGTCCTCTTATGTTATATGATGATAGAAGCCTCAAAAACGCTTTGTGCCAACAGAGAATCCTCAGGGTCTTACAAAAATAACCCTGGATTTATGGATATCTCCTAGGCTTCCTTCACCATTCTCCATTACCAGCGGAGAGAAACAAGAATTTGTTTTTGAAATCTGGTTCAGACTGAGGTGAATTGCATCCTAAATTATATGTCTATAGCAAGAGTATGGATAGAGAGTTCAGACGCATATTCTGCACTGTGTACCCATTACCACAGGATGTTTAGAACCACAGGATGTTTAGAAGGCCAAACTTTCAAACAAGGGATTGAATATATTCATAGCAAGTAGCCTCCGTAGTGGTCTTCTCAGGTCAGCCTATCTACATAGCTGATATTTACTTTTGGTATTATATGTCCTAGTAGTGAAGTCTGGGCAAATCAAGTAAGAAATCTGATCATACTTGGTTGTCATATATCTAGGTAACTGAGGACTGAAGACAGAATTGGTTTTGAATATACTGTGGAATTACTGCTTTGTTACTTTCTACAAGGTGGATAACTCACCAGTCCCCTCCCCCCTTCTCAGTGTGCAAGCAACTTATCCATGCAATCCAGAGTCATATCTGAGTCTGTTGCTTTTTGTTTGTTAAATAAGAGGCTCTGTGTTCACTGCAATTCACCAGACGGACATGTTCCCCTGACTTACAACAGTCATCCTCTACTACAAAATGTGAGCTCTGATGGAACGATAGGTCTTATCCACAGTTGAATGACTCTAATTCAATTAATAGGACTTCACGCTTAGAAACTTCTTCAGGGAGTTTATGTTTTATTTTGCTTTACTTTTGATACCTTCACATAACCATTAAGATGTGTTTAAAACAATGCTACAAACAGCATTTTGGTAACAGAAACTTTTAGCACACATGGATGGGATGCACCCCCGAGTGCTGAGAGAGCTGGCAGATGTTGTTGCTAGACCACTCTCCATCATCTTTGGAAGGTCATGGGAAACAGAAGAGGTGCCTGAGGACTGGAAGAAGGCTGATGTCGCTCCAATCTTCAAAAAGGGCAAGAAGGGGGACCCAGGGAACTACAAGCCAGCTAGTCTCACCTCTGTCTCTGGGAAGGTTATGGAGCGACTTGTTCTGGATGTCATCTCCAAACACGTTGCAGAACAGGAAGTTATTGGAAGTGGTCAGCAAGGATTCACCAAGGGTAAATCATGCTTGACCAATCTGATAGCCTTCTATGATGTTATAACTGGTTGGCTGGATGAGGGGAGAGCAGTAGATGTCACCTACCTTGACTTCAGCAAGGCTTTTGACACTGTCTCCCATAACATCCTCATTAGGAAGCTGAGGAAGTGTGGGCTAGACGAGGAGACAGCGAGGTGGATTGAGAGCTGGCTGTGTGACAGAACTCAGAGGGTTGTGATGAATGGAGCAGTGTCNTGGAGCACCTCCCTTATGAGGAAAGGCTGAGAGAGCTGGGGCTCTTTACCCTGGAGAGGAGAAGGCTGAGGGGAGACCTTATTCTTGCTTTTAAGTATCTAAAGGGTGGGTTGAAGGAGGATGGAGGCAGACTCTTTTCAGTGGTTCCAGGGACAGGACGAGGGGCAACAGGCACAAGTGGGAACATAGGAAGTTCCATTCAAACAAAAGGAAAAACTTCTTTATGGTGAGGGTGACAGAGCACTGGAACAGGCTGCCCAGGGAGGCTGTGGAGTCCCCTTCTCTGGAGATTTTCAAGACCCGCCTGGATGCAGTCCTGAGTAATGTGCTCTAGGCATTCCTACGTCAGCAGGGGAGTTGGACTAGATGATCTCTGGAGGTCCCTTCCAACTCTAAAAATTCCATGATTATGTGATTCTATGGACGATTCCCATCCAAAAAACTGTCTTAGCTGCTTCTTCCAGCCCTAACAGAAATTCACAAGCAGGAGATTTCTTTCATTACTATAGAATTGCCTCACTGGGCCTTGGTGCCTTACACATTAAAGCAGATTACTGTGCTAAATTGAAATCTTAGTGTCCTGGTTTGAGGTAGCAAGAAAATCACTCAGGGTCTCCTTATTTATAGAACTGACTACTGAGGAATTTAATTTAATTTCATATAAACATGTTTCCTTGAAGTTTGCACACCATCACCACTATCTTGTTACTTGTCTTTTTAAAAATAATGTATCCTATTACATTTTCAAGACTGAGATATAGAGGGAAGTATTTCTTCTTCTTTCAACTATCCTGCTCCTACAGCCTAGGGTTTGGGGTTTTTGTTTTTGGGTTTTGTTGTTTTTGGTTTTTTTGTTTGTTTGTTTGTTTGTTTTTTGTTGTTGTTGGTTTTGTTTTTTGTTGTTGTTGTTGTTTTTTGTTTGTTTGTTTTTACTTTTGTTTTTGTTTTTATAAAAGGACAGACTGAGCCCTTATGGTCAAACCTTGTTCATGCAAACAGTCATCTTGAAACTGGTCATAGTTCTGAAAGAATAGGCAGAATAATTCAAATTTTCTCATGTTTTGAACAATTACAAAAAATAACTGTTCCTAACAATTGGATGAACGATAATAAACATAGAAAGTAGCAAACAGCATGCAAGATCCTGTCAGAAATACAGAATGGAGAATGGAAGAGAACATTGAGAATTTTAAAATATATATTTTGAAATCTTCCCTCTTTACATACCTGTTAAACATTTAAATGGGCTACATCTTGTGATATATTTTTAATTTCTTCCTACTGCCAGTTGATTTGAAAACTGATCATAAAACCAAATTGAGCTGCAATTAAAAAAATTCCAACATATATTTACATAAGCAAATCAAAATATTTGCATAAGTCAAATATATATTCATGTGGGAAATTTTGTCTCAGGCAATAAACAAATAAAGCAAGTACAATAGCAAAATTATATTCAAAATATGATTACATCATATAATGTACATGCAAGGCATTGTAAGCATTTTTTTAATATTTACATTTCAAACAATAACTACTTTTATTTTGGAAGTCAATATGTTTAGATTACAATTTTTGTGGCTTTGCTTTATAATCTGAACAATAAGAATATTTTCTGAAAGCTGAATTTAGTTTGTTTATGTTAATCAGAAACAGCAGTAGAATGCTATTACTACTTACTCAACAAGAAGCTATCAATGAAATCAGATGAAGCCCTCATGATGATTAAATTTGTAGTTATATTGACATCTAATTTAGATTTAGATTTAATATGTTAATATGTTGCAGTGTAATGGGGTAAGATCAAAGTGTTGATGATAATTACTTTGAAAGTTTCAGCATCATATTGCATCCATTTAATTAGTTCCCATGACTTGTAGATGACACTAGCAGATTTCTTCTAAAACAATTTACAAATAAAATAATAAAAAAGTTATTTCACTTTTATATGAGACTAGACATAGAATAACGGTATAGAGACTGCATACTGTGTCAGTGTGATCAGTAGCAAGAAAACAGGCTTCTAATAAACTGAAAACTCTTAGTTGGCGAATTTTAATTTGGATTATATATTATTGCTCTTGCAGTAGGCACCAAAAAAAAAAAGATCACTTTTTGCTATGCTATTGTCTGGTTTTTTTTCACAATATAGAAATGGAAAATGCCACACAGTCACAGTAAAAACACCTTCCGTAAGTAGCAAATTCTCTTTTTAAATGGTCCTCACTGTAAAGAGACATCATCAGTGATTCAGAGGAAGTGACAATCTGACAGGTCCACCATCTGCTTCCTAAAACACAAAATGACAAAGCTTCTATCCCAGGGAGTTTATTATCTCAATTTGATAATGCAACAAATAATGTAAAACATAATATAGACTTTAACTGCTTGTAGTGAGCAGCTGAAGAAGGAGAAAAAAATGTGAATATGAGAACTGTGATTGAAGAAATTAGATAATTTTTTACATATAATTAAATTACATGTAAATGTAATGTAGAAGGGGGAATATTTTTGTGTTGTTCCAATACACAACAAAAATATGTTTTAATAAACTAAATTTTACCTTAGAATGTAAGTTCCAAGTTTCAGATCACTTTACCTGGGGTCTTTCCTTTAGCTCCAATAGAATTTTTCTTTTAGACTTTTGACAAACCACTTTAAGACTGAAATAAATCAAATCTAATTTCAGACATACAATTGCAGTGCCTAAGCTGGAAATGTATGCATCTGAGGTCCTGTTCCGGTACTTACTGAGTGTGATTCCGATTTTAGGCAGCATGAATTGCCTACTGAAGTGCCTGCCTCCCTCCTTTCATTATAACGGGAGCCAGTAGCACCCATATTTCCTACTTAAATAAGGGGGATGAACCTGGACCTGCAATCAGGACTGCAGCTGCCTTTATGACACCATAGATAAGACAAATTTAGTCAGACCACAGTGTCAAGGAAGAGAGCAGGGAGTAGGATCCATGGGATCAGAGTTTCGCTCAAGGTGGGAGAAAAATGAATAAATCTAACTTTTCTGGTGCAGAGAAGTGAAAGAATCCGCTATTGCTATGACTAAAGAGCAGCCTAGTTACAGCTGGGAAGGAATGTCTATCCTTTAATTACTCACTTGCTAGGATTTTTATGTTTGGAGGTAATATATAATTATGTACTGGGTGTTCTGGAACTAAACTGGTGGTGGACTACAAAGCATTTTTAGAGATGGAAATGTGTGAAGTATTGTCCTAAGTGCCATGTCGCATCCTCGAAATGCTGCTTTATATCTTACCTTCATACACTTTTATAATAGGGTGAAAAAGATTGTGCATAACAATTATGTAGGGCTGTGCCTGTTACATTGTATATTTATTGTGTGAAATATACTCTTTCCTGTTTCAATATGCCTATATGAAGAAATAAAGAATTGTTCAAGCTCTGTTTAAGCTGGACTAATGCTATATTGAGGGCATTGCTCAGTCCTGCAAGCCATAAGGCTGTATTAGGACAATAAAGCACCCAAATATTAGTTCAAATACAGCATCAAGCCATTTGCTTTCAGTTCTAGAGCTAGTTCAGATACATCAGTGCTATTCTCCGTGTGCAGCATAGAGAACATTCTCAGATTTTCTTTCGTCTTCTGTGGGTATAAATATCTTTCCATAACTTGGCTTCAGCAATGTTTTCTCCTCATATCAGAAATCTTTAGATTTGTGTGTATTGCTGAGGCCTGGATAATGGTGAGAAAATGATTGTTTCATGAATACAGGAAAGAAATAGGGATTGACATAATATTATGGTAGTCATGCACAGTTTTTTTCCTGGAAAATGTCATGTGAGGATCCCTTTATATTTTGACTGATGTTTAATTATTTGTTTAATTCAGATATTTTAGAAGTTTTTTATGATGCCTTTGCTCTTATGTGTATATTTTTGAAAAAAACAAATAATTCTTTGTCCTCCCTATTTTATTGTATTCTGACTGCATTTTTGAAATCACACCCACTCCCCAAGCTCTGGCTGGAAACTGAGCCAACATCCACAGGCTCATAATGAGAAGGATGCATGTATCCATACATTTCTGTGAGCTCCTGAATGGCATAGCTCATCTCTGAAGCTTCTGGTATCCTGAGGAACTACAACAAGTTCAGTCTGAAAGTTGAGTCACCCTTCCACTTCAAAGCAACTTCTGTCACTGAAGACATGAAAAAGATTTTTGTGGAGTTTTACTAGACAGATATTACAGAAGCTTCACTGATCGCTGTGTCCTCTCTGCTGCATGGAAATATGTAGGATATGACACTGAGTGCTGAGTTAGGAGACACTGGTGGCCCTGTTTCCAGCAGTCAGGATGGCAATATATTAAAAACTCCATCTGGATTCTCTTCTCTTTATCCCCCTTCCTCTCCAGGTAAAAGATTAGGGGAGGTAAGAAAAATTAAATCCCTTCCTCTCAACAAAATCATGTTTATCAGTAGAGATGTTATTATTTAGGCTTGTCATTGGTGGGTTGGGAGTGGGGTGGTGTGAGGGTAACTGCAAGAGCAGAACCAGTCAACATAATGACATAAAACCTAAAGTTAATTTTCTGAGGGGGATACGTGTAGCAGTTGTGTATTGATTTCTGTCTGGAGATCCGTCCTTCTACACACAGAACATACACCAGTCAAAACCCATCTGGATGCCGTCCTGTGCAACCTGCTCTAGGTGACCCTGCTGTGGCAGGTGGGTCGGACTAGATGATATCCAGAGGTCCCTTCCAACCCCTGTGATTCTGTGATTCTGTGAAGGCCCCTGTTACGGGGTCCTGGTATGCCTCTCACCTTTGAGGCATGGGAATGAAGCAGCATCCTTGGGTGCCTGAGTTGTGGCAGGGGTCTCACTGCCTTGTGTGACTGTCCCACACCAGGATTGATGTCCTCAGCTTGCTGTAGGTTGGTGTACCTCTGTGAATGTGTCCCTACTGAGGGACTACTGCTGTTTATACTATGGTTTTTTAAGTTAAATGGTCAGCAGCACCCACCAATAACCTTGTTTGTCACATGTCCCCCATCTGTTTTACTGGCACCCTGTCTAAAGTCTATTAGCAGTTGTTGCCTTGGGTAACATTGCCTTCTGATCTCCTGCCCAAAGTACGTTACTAGGATGCAATATGGTTAACAACTTATCTTTGATTCTTTCCAGTGCACATCTAAACCTTTAGAGGAGGGTGGACGTAGTTCAGATCTCATCTAGCAGTGCTTTCAGGTAAGCCTCCCTCATGATAATTGTTTGTGCTGCTTTGTCTTTCCAGTGCATACCAGAATCACTGAATCAGTTGGAGCTGGGCAGATGTAGACTTCATTTTATCTAAGCTGTGCTTTCAGTAGGTTTCATCCTGTGACAAGGCTATTGGCTTTTTAATGTGTAAAACATTTCAAATTGAAGACTTTAGATACATCAACCTATAGATAACACAAATCGTAATGTGTGGTGCATTCTTGCTCTACCCCAGAAACACCTTTTCCTCTCCCTCTGTCTCACTTTGGCAGGGAACATGACAAATACAAGTGACAAATCCTTACCCTTAGATCACGGTTCAGCTCAGTTTGTCAGTTCACTGACTTTTGATTTCCCACTTCTGTTTTCCAATCCTGGGTAAGCAGCATGTAGAACCCATTTATTCTGTTGTATCTGGACCTATTTTGATATATTTAGAGAGTTTAGAGCAAAACAAAAGGTGTATTTTATATAACTAAGATGATTGATTTAGTTGGTCAGGGCAGGAAATACTACTGGGAAAATGTGTAGAACTAGCTTCTCTTCATTTTTTCCTTCAAGCTTTGAAGCCACGGTGTAGATACTATCCCTGAAGAACTTCATAAATTAATTATGTGCAGAGTAGACATCAAGATAAGTGAGAGGAAAATAAGGAAGTCTACTCTTAGATGTCTTGAGATACTTAGGAAAGGAAGATTAAGATCTCTATGACACTCTATGAAGGACAGTTTTGTCCTTACAATCAAGTGACATCTTTGCTTGTACATCTTGTGAAATATTCTAAATATTGTTAATGTGTTATCTGTGCTGTTGCCAAAACAAACGCTGGTAGAAAATGTGTTGCAACAAACAATGAGAAATATACCACGTGGCTATCCATCTGCTTCCAGTCTTACAACTCTAAATTGTAATCACTTTCATTTATCATTTCGTATTGAGATTTGGAGTTTCATCTTCATTAATGATTGCTAAAACATATTCATATACATATGAGATTGCACCAACTTCTGGAAATGCTATTCTTAAGATTTCAGGGTGCAAGAAAAGTTAAAAATAAAGTTTCTGCTGAGGTTTTATCAATTTTATGATAAAAGTAATTTGCTTTCAGTTCATCAACACTGCTTTGTCCCTTGAATATCTCAGAACTATATAAGACTTTAGGTGACAGTATATTTTGCTGTGCAGTCTGTAAATGTGTTTTGCCTACTTTGGTACTGATAGCCTCTAATTGAGGTGCTATACAACTGTCTATCTGCTGTGGAAGAAGAGGAGCAACAAAGGAAAATGGCAGTGAAGAAATGGAAGAAAAGTACTGTTTTCTTTTGACAAGGACAGAAAAGTCAGGATTCATCAATAAAGGAGACAGAAAAATGCTGAACTGGGGAGCTGAATAAAAGATGCCAAAGAAGAAGGAAGAAGAAAAACTGTAGAGAAGTATAAGAGAGCATACGCACAAGTGTCATGATTTAACCCCAGCCAGCAGCTAGGACCATGCAGCTGCTCTCTCACTCCCCTTCCACCCCCAGCCCCTGCCCCCAGTAGGATAGGGAGAAGAGGGAGAAAAGAAGGGTAAAGGAATAAAACCCTCATGGGCTGAGATAAAGACAGTTTAATAGAACAGTAAGAGAAGAGAATAATAACAATAATAATAATAATAATGGTAAAATAATATACAAAATAAAGTAATACAACACAAGTCTCTCTCACCACCTGATGACTGGTTGCCTAGCTTGTCCCGCGCAGTCACTGCGCATTCCTGCCCCCCAAGTCAACCCCCATTTATATACTGACCATTATATCTATGGTATAGAATATTCCTTTGGCCACCTTGTCCTCCCTACGGTACCTCTCAGTTTCTATGAGGAGTTGAAAATGTCCTTGACTAAAGTAAACATCACTTAGCAACAACTAAAACAGTATGTATTATCAACATTCCTCTCATACGAAATCCAAAACACAGCAGTCACTAGGAAGAAAATTAACTCCATCCCAGTTGAAATCAGGATAACACGATAGGTGTTTAAACTTGAGTTTATATCATTGAAATGCATGATACTGAAATTATTTAAAACTATTACAGGGTTAGAATAAAGACAAGATTACAAATAAAATATATAATCTAATTTCAAACCTGGATACTAACTACCATCAAGGAAGAATATATTCTCATTTTTTTATAGATAAAAATTCCATAAATGGCTCACTAAATATTTATCAATCTTGCTCAATGCACACATATTTATTTTTAAATACTTCTTCTGACTGAACGTTCTGTAGTTTGCTTCTTTCTTCAAAAAAATCGTTTCTCATTATCACTCAGTACCCCACATATGGAAGCACATGGAAGGCCAAAGCACAAACAATTGCAGGATTTGGATGTATCAATACATGTGTCTCATGTAGAGTGCTTGGTGATGAAGCAGTCCAAATTATGCCATTAGCATAACCTCATCAGAACAGTTGCTTATTCATGGTCATGAGTCCCTTGGCACCAGTCTAATCTGAAATAACAATCTCTAAGCAGGCCTAATTGACATCACCCCGTATTTTTATCATGAACTGTGAAACGGAGTCAAGCACCTCATCGTATCTTCTCAGTAGTTACAATGTGTCATGCATCATGTCAGTCTACAGTGCGGAGAGGTTAATTAGGGGTTCTTTGACAGGATACAGAAAGCTTGCTTTGTGCCGCTGAGATGTTGGCAAGCAGATACGTGAGATTGTGTTTAAGGCTAACTTCAGTGCAGAACCACTGAACTCTGTGGAGTTTAAACACCACAGTGGAAGAGCATTGTATGAGGTTATTGGGATTTTCCCAGGAGTAAACTTCTGCTAATGCTCCAAATGATCTCTGAAGGACATATTGTATATCAGGATGGAGCTGATCAATTTGTTTGACTATTATTTCAAGGCCTCATGCATCTATGCATCAGATTTTTCTTTCCCATTTCTTTCTCATACGAAAACTTACCCAATAAAGTAATGCTTAGCATACACACCAAGTTATACTGACCAATGCCAGTTACAAGATTAATGTTGCAAGTTATTTATTAACAATTATTTGCAGGCAGAAGTCACATCACCATGAAAGTATGGGAACGTTCAAGACGTCTTCTTCAGGATGGGAACACAGACAATTCTGGGGTTGAGATGCTGGACTGGTGCTCTAGAACTGTTCCTAAGATGTCAGATTTTCCCCTACATTCAACAAGTCAGCACACAGCAATCCTCTCCTATAATTATGCTGTGACACATCTGCTAACAGCAGAGGGGCGGTAGAGAGCACGTTCAAAAAATGTTTTGGTGCTTTAGGCACTGGTTCAGAAATCCTAGCTATATGTGTATGTTCTTTTCCAGCGTAAACTATGAAGTCAGACATTAGTCCCAGACAGAAGGCAGTAGGGACAGGCAAATATCACTCCTACTGTGTGTTGCTTCCCCCCATCAAGATTAATTACATACATAGGTAAGAGCTTGTCACTCCTCTGCCAACAGCCTACATTGCAATGGAGTAGAGGAAAAGATCTTCTTTATACAGGGATCTGAGGTAGCAAAAAGTGAACTAAGTAACACTGATAAATAGTAGTTCAGGTAGTGCTCTCTGCCTCAGCTGAAACGGGTGATTTTCTGAAGACACAATACTCCTACTGGAGGGCACCGGGTCTCAGTCTGCATTTGACAGGTAGCAGTGGTGAAGCAGCAAAAAAGGATTTGCTAAACAGGAGAGTGTGAGAGACTTCATTTTAAAACCCAGCCAAGCACATGAATTCAGACTGCAAATAAATAAATTTGATTTTAACTCACCCAACTTCATTTGCTCAGGAATGCTCACATTATCAGTTACTTGCTGAAGTGTACTTTAGAAAGCCGTGCCTTGCTGCCTGTCAGCTCTTACTTGGCTGGTCGTGTGAAAACTTGTAGTCTTCCCAACCTAGCTGGAGCTTTGGTTCGGTCTTTTCCTCTACACAGCAAATGGTATGGCCTTATTCTTGAAATCAGAGCTTGTGACCACTCTTACTGTACAATCACACTGCTGGTTCTTAACTTCATTAAAACAAGCAGTAAAGTGATTTGCAAGACTGTCAGAAGGTTGGTGATCTCCAAAACTTAATAAGCAATTTCTGAATCTGTGGTGACTGAGGTAAACTTCAAAACGCACTACATACTTTTTGCTAGACATACTTTGTGCTGGACATTTGTATTCTCATTTTACAACAGGGTTTGGCACCGATATCTGATTAAGATAACAACAACAACAACAATAATAATAGTATATATCTCTTTCAATATCCGTGGTATTCTTCTCTATTCATTCCCTACAACTACTGCCTATTACCATCTTGACTTCCAAGGACTCAGTTGCAGCAACGGCATGAGTGTTCTGCAAGGCAGGCTGTTCATACCAAGAGATCTCACAACTGATTACACCTGCTGGCACATACAGATGGTTGAACTATACTTGGCATACTGAGTGTGGAAAGGTGAGATTCAAGGTTCTGCCACAGGAGAAAGAAAAATAAAATAGGAAACTGTGACTGTAGCACTTCAAAAACTAGCAAATACAGGAACAATAGCTGAAACTCTATGTAATTTTCAAAGTGACTACATTTTTAATTGATAGTATGACTTTACTAAGGCAGGTTAAGTATATGATTTATTTAAGAAAGGTGCATATTTTTTTTTGTTTGTAGTCAAGTAGTGTCAAAATGGGTAACAAAATAATTAAACCAGAGTTAAAATTTGATTAAGCAGAACAGGAGGAGGGGAAGAGGGAAATGAGGACAGCAGAGAGCATTCATAATTAACATTTATCCCTCTAACAACCATACAATTAAGATCTGGCAGGAAGGGTCAGGAAAATCTAATCATTTCCCCAAAAGTCAGGATCAGATGAAGCAGCAAATTGCAGGTTCTTATTTGGGATCCAGATGAATACACAGGTTGCATAAGCCAAATCCTAAAATGAGTTTTCGTGTCTGTGTGAAGCTCAGTTGGCTGCAGACAAGATTGATGCAGTGACATTCTCATTCATCTTTTTTTTTTTTTTCAACTTTTTCATTTATTTGCGGCCTTTGATGTTGTGCAGCAGGCTTATGTCAGGGAAAATTAGCAACTTAGGCCCATCAATAATTACACTAACTTTCTTGCAAGCTGTACATTATAGTCTCTCCTAGGACTAGATTTAAAAAAAAAAAAAAAAAGAATTCAGGCTGGTGAATTGACATTTAGATAAATACTAAATGCTTAAATCAGAAGCTGTAACCCTGAAAATACAAGTTTAGCTGTTATGTTGCCCTAACATAAGCATCTTATTTTTACCATTTTTGCCTGTAAAACTACTGCATTTTCAAAAGGCAGACACGTAGGGGAGAAAACACCTCCCAGGTAATCCTTGTGACTGTAGAGTGCAAATTAGAACACCTCAACAGCCCTTGCGATCCAGCCATATCGATGCTTTACTGCATTCAAGATAATGAAGCAGAAATCTAGGGCTTTTTGATTGAAAAGGAATATCATGTTACTGCCAGGACAATGCAGGTAATACATTTAGACTTGAGCAAGTTGTCTGGTGCTGAACTGTGCCACTGGCTTTTTACAGACCTAAGTATCCAGGAACCTGATCACCTTAGTATTCAATAAAAAACACTATACAATGCAGCTACCTCAAACTGGGTTCTGAGTTCTGCAGCAGGGCTGGACATCTAAAACTTTGGTACTGCACTCACTAATCCAAGGAATATTTTCTAATGGTGGGTGTAGGACATAGGCAGAGGAGAAAGAGAGTGAAGTTTGTGAAGAAAGAAGGTGGTATGGTAGAGTAACAGTGAGGAGGGACCCATGTCCTTCATAAGGTGAAGGGAGAGGTTAACCAGCATATACTTTTTCAGGTTTAGATGATCTTGATGAATAGTATCTTTACTGCATTATATGATACAGTTGAATACATACAATT
Source organism: Burhinus bistriatus (assembly GCA_013397275.1). Classification (NCBI taxonomy): domain Eukaryota; kingdom Metazoa; phylum Chordata; class Aves; order Charadriiformes; family Burhinidae; genus Burhinus; species Burhinus bistriatus. The sequence goes on from VYXH01003086.1 coordinate 95,037, forward strand.
CTATCAACCTCTCTCCTACATAGATTTTTACATGCGTGTCTCCAACGGTGGGTGCAGAGGTAATCCATCAGGTTTTGTCCATAACAATCCCTGAACAAAAAGCTAGGAGGAGTGCAGTGCAAAGACATTGATTGAATCGTACAAGTCACCTCTGCATGGCAAAGCTATGTTAAGAGTCCTTCTTTAGCCTTTCCTTCTCTCAGATGAGTTTCTTTGTGTTTTAAAGGCCTGCCATGGCATTTCCCTACTTTACACAGGAGAGCAGGTTAAATGTATTCAAACGCAAAATCTGTTCAGATTCTACAGTTGCAAGTGCCATATGGTTCCAATGAGAGGAGTCATAGTGCCCAAAATCAACAAGTACATTAAGTTGAAGACAGTCTATAACATGAAAGGACACAGGTAAATTCTGATAACTAGAGACGAGGACAAGTTGTTGCAGAACCAGGGAGCGTTCATTTCCCAGTGCTCCCACTCTTTTCAGTCCCGAATAAAGGACAGACATGAGATCACAGATTTTATTTTAAAAAGATCACCTTTAAACAGCTGCAAGACTGGTTCATTTAGCTATAATGGCAGCTGTAATTTTAATTCCATAATATTTAGTATTTTCTTCTACATATTCATTTATCCCACTTGTTGTATAAATGTTGTGCTTGGTTATTAAAACTGAAATGTGACAGACAAGTTGGTATTTCAGAAGGGGTTATTTCAAACCAATGAGTCATTTTATTAAGCTTTAGGCTGCTTCAAGAGACTTGATGCCATAAACTTCAACTTAAAAAGGTTTTGGCAGTATGTAATACCAGTCTTATTTACTGGAAAGTCCTCCTTTTGAGCACATGCCCTTGTGAACAGTATATACTTTCCCAGTACAATAATGAGGGAGTAGCTATTCATAATAACTATAAAAGTATTTCAAGAACTTCAGAACAAACACTATATTTTTTTTTAAATATGATAAAAATAGATGAACTGAAAGGATATTACATTTCACAGCCTTGGCAGAAGCAGTATTGACAGTTTTACTGTGACTGAGAGCTTTTATTTACACGCTTTCCTACATGCTAAGCAGAAGTTAGCATACAGTGGAATAGCATGTACTTGATTTGTTCCCATCACTTCTATATTCCATAGCCCATAAAAGCTAATGCGCTATCAATTAGTCGTGTATTATGTTTCATTATTAAAATGAATTGTATCATTGTTTTATCATAAAATAGTTGTATTATACAACATGTTTCTAATGTCATCATGGTCTGTTAACAGTCCTGCTGCCTATTTGCAAGGGCTCATAAAAGCTACTGGACACCAGGGAGCAGTTTTTGTGGCTTCTGAAGTACAATTTTCATTTAAACTACTCCACACTGCCTTTAGTGCTCTTACAGCAATATCACTTCTCTGTAAATGGATCAAAATAAGTCTTGTTGATGGCTAAATGTGCCATGGAACTGCATATGCACAAATGCTTGTTGTCATGCAAACTGAGAGAAAAATCAAGTATAAATGATAGCAATATGTAAAAGGAAGGATAAGTATTTGATGTCACAATTGAGCATGGAAAGTATCTCCTTTCTTCCTCCTTCTCATATGTGAAAATGTTGTTTGTTTAGGTGCTCTTAAAATCTGGCAGTATATAGAGTAAAACTGCAGATTTTGCTTTCTGGGTGCTGCATTACATAGACATTACTGTTTCACAGTCATTTTGTTAGATCATAACCTTACTTGGTTTCCATTCTGAGTGACAATAGTTTAAGATTATTTTTTGACAATGTAAATTCAACATTCAAACTATATGTATACTAGCTATCTATAAATCAGAATATACAGAGTGAGCAACATCCATCAGCTTCATATTTCAATGAAACTCTTGTTTGAATTAGTTCTGTGAAGTTTGTTGTTCACTTCTCAGCATAGGATAAATCAAAACAATTCCCTAAGATTTACTTTCTTTCTCCCGACATTCTAGTTTTTGGATGAATGTTTTCAGTGTTTGTGCAAATGTACCCGTACATTTCTCAAGGCTGTAGGAACATAAGGGAGAATTTGAAAATGTTTTTCTAAATAAGTTCCAAACATTTTCTACAACAACTTGCTATATTGGTCTGGGACCAATGGTCTGAAGATCACTAGGTAAGGGAGGGGAAAAAGAAGGAACGAACTTTATACACTGAAATGAAAAGTGTTTCGTTCTCCATTGTTTAGCAGTTTGCCAAGCCATGTACCCTTCTGTAGTCTAAATCTAGTGGGAACAAATTACTAACGCTTGCAATCTCTAGAGTTGACCCAAACAAAAAGCTGCACAAATGGAAATGGTGCGGTTTTATAGAATTTTATTCCTCCTTTTGTGACTGGAGATGAGACAGATGGGCCATTGGGAGTATGTAAGAAGTCCAAAAGGCACATCCTTTTATGAGTCGCTTAGCAGATGATTCTCTAATATTGGAGCATGTCGCCATGTGAGACTTAAGCCGTAAGCTGTAAATTTCTCCCCAGAATAATTATTTGTAAATTCAAGATCAGGCCCTATATCTTAAGAACTTTTTCAGCTTCTTCCCTGCTTGACCTCCCTTTGTCTATATACAAATAACTACCTTTATATTTTGGTCATTTTATCAGATTTTATCTGATTAAACAAAGGGGTCACTGTCATCGTAAGTATAAGAAACAAACAAAATCTTGGTAACAAAATCTTGAAAACTTTATAAAAAAATTTAATAGAGGGGGGGAAAATCCATTTTTGGATGGTTTTCTCTGAACTCAACTTCTTGCCAGCAAATATATTTAAGAGCAAAACTAAGTTAACAGTAACTTGAACTGTAAGGTAAGTCTATCTCTGAATGGGAAATCGAGTAAGTAGTAACTGAATGGAAAGATCCTAGACAGAGACAAAGTTAGTCAGATCCATGATGAAATATCCTTATTGGATATTCCCAACAGATGCTTAAGGCAATCTATCTTTAACAATAATGTATTATGATATTTTTTATTTCTACTAAAATGGCTGTACTACCATCCTAAATAATTAATTTCTCTTTTTTTTTTTTTTTTTTTTTTCCCCTGTTTCGGAGGTGTCAGTATACAACAATTAGAGGTACAGATACTTTGATTGAAACACATGCTTCACGTTGTTGTATGGCTCCTTGAAGAGGTCACTAAAGCATGAATAAGATGGTACTGTCACACAGTTCTTAAAGGCATAGAAACAGAGATTTTAAACTGTTTGGTTGCAGCAAAGTGATATCAAACCTTGCTGGTCATTCATGTCACAAACTGACAATGGATGATTCAACTTGAGAATTTGTCATTTGGACCGGGGCATCAGGAGTGGCTAAAGTGGTGCTAGGTATTTGCTCCTATGTGTGTCTGTGGCAGGTAATACTAGACAGATGAAATGGAAATGAAGAATAAGACCAGATACAGCACGAGTGACATAGCTGAGGACTATACCCTATTAAACTCTTCTCATAACACTGCTTTTGAGTGGAACCGTGACATTTATATTAACTCTTAATTGGATTTCTAGATCAACATATAATAGGTCTTCAAGAGAAAATATGAAAACATATGGCTCTGGCCTTTTCTCATCCTCCTTATCTTTGTCACCAGACCTGAGACATTGCAAAACTGCTAAAACTGTGTGCTTCTCACATGCACAGGCAGAATAGCCCATAATATTCGCTTATGGAGATGCCAGCTCATCAACTAGAACACTAGTCTAAATACATTCAGGGTAAGTGACAGGAAGGACATACTACAATTTACTTTCCCATATCTATTACACATATAAAATGTGTGGACTTATTCTACTTTTTAAGTCTCCTTGCAGACAAAAGAAAGGTCATCACAACCAGTAACCTCCCCAGAATTTGATCAGGAGCAAAGGAAACTTTGCGTTCAGTAAAATGAATGTCACTCTGCAATGAGAAGGGATTCAGAATTCAATTCCTACTCTTCCACACGTATCAGGAAGGATGCAGGAGGAATGTGTTGATTTCTCTGAAAAAGTTAGATGCATGATACTTAAACAGTATAGGAAGTTCCAACAGGCCTTTTTTCTTTCAGTAGCGCCACCTCTTTCCACGCATGTCCAGCAGAAATGGGATTCAGCCAAACAGGGGTAATGGCTTTAAATGAAAAGAGGGTAGATTTAGATTGGACATAAGGAAGAAATTCTTTACAATAGGGGTGATGAGACATTGGAGCAGGTTGCCCAGAGAAGTTGCAGATGCCTCATTCCTGGAAGCATTTAAAGTCCATTTGAACGGGGCTTTGAGACACTTAGTCTTGTGGAAGAAGTGTCTGCCCATGGCAGGGGGGATGAAACTAGATGATCTTTAAAGGTCCCTTCTGAACGAAAGCGTTTGGTGATTCTATGATTCTATGAAACATTTATAACATTTTTGACTCCTTAATTCTATTGCTACTTAACAAACATCTCATTTATAATTCACTTCTTGATTTGATCCTGCTATTTCAGGATTTAGACATGGTGGCCATGAAGTTAATTGTCTGAGAGGTTTTTCTTCCTGTTTGTGATGTAAATATGCTCTATCCAAGCTATATGAGGGCATCATGAGATGTCTAGGCCAGACATCTTGATAAAGCTGAGAAGTATATTTAAATAAATAAATTGCAGCAAATGCCAGCATTACTTTGTCATCTCAAGTATGAATTTCTTGAAGCTTATACATACTAAGTAGTTCAAACAGTTTTACCTACCAGAAGACAGCTGCATCTTATTATACATCAGTGTAAATCCAGAGCATTTTTATATAAATTTGTCACTATCTTTTATAATGTTCTTCCATGCCATTCAAGAAGCATGTTTTCTCCTATCTTTGTATTAGAGCTAGTGAGGCAAAGAAAGTTTGGTTTCCCAAGCTGTGTGTGCAGTCACTGCGTAGTTCACAAAAGAAATTGAGCATCACACAATACATTTGTACATAAAAAAATTTTTGCTTTTGGTTCCATGATCACCATATATACAAGAAATGAAATTCTGATGTCATAGATGTGCACGATACTCCTATTGAAAACAAGTGAAACAGAACAAGAGCTGAGAGGAAAAAATAACCTATATATTGTAAAAAGAAAGATGTTTAAATCACTAAAAGATCTCTTCCTGCTTTTCTTTAGCAATGTCCAGCAGAGGTATATAACCTGAGGTATATTTCTAGCTTGGCACTTTCTTCTTATTTGTCATTAACCCACAATAATCAGGTATTTCAGCCTGAATTTGTGCTTTAATTCACTGTTCAGTCACGTATTTACGATTCCCAGATTTTCATTTGGGTACTCAAGTGCCACAACTACCAAGTGTCAGGAAAAAACAAAACATCAGAGCAAGACAGTGTGAAAGATAATGCTCTTGGTCCTTTCCTGCTAGCTGAGAGTGGTGATAGCCAGTGAACGCTTCTTCTCCTCTCCCTGCAAAAATCCCATAAATTAGTTGAAACCACAGGTATTAAGCTAACCTATTTGACTTTGGGTTTAAAAAAAAACAGTGGCAAAATATGCACACATATGGCTCAGGCACATGATGTTAATTAGTATGTCAACAGCAGTACTGCTTGTGAAACTTTCCCTATTCCCATCCAAAACTAAATGGTTTAGCTTAACACCTTTTATTAGCTAAATTATCAGGTGGGTATAACAATGCCTCTCACTTCGTATTGGGAAAGAACATGGAGGTGAAGCAACGGTATGGGCTTTGAAGCACAACCAAAAGCTAAATGGTAAATCACTTCCCAGTTGATGATACTCTTGCATCTATGTGTCCTAATTTTGTTAGGAGTCTATCCACGTCAAAGTCCTGTATTATGGCCTAAATGACATATGCTGTGTGTTAGGATCAGATCCAATCTACCCAGTGCATGTACCAAACTAAGCACAACACTCAATGAGAATGCTGTGAAAATGACTAATATGCATAGTTGGGGGTTTTTGTAAGCAAACATTTACTTTGTGACACTGTATTTGCAAGAGGTGAAAAAGAACAAAAAACACAATAGGAAGAATCAAAAAACCTGCAAAAAATTTCAAATGTATGAACCCATTTTTGGAAAAGAAGAATGGAATGATTCTTGAAGTAGACCCTTTTAGGTCTACCTCATATCCTTAGTAAAAAAGTGTGAGCTGGCAGATTATTAGATGAAATGAACTGGCCCAGTTATATTGAATTAAATGAAGCAACAGTGATTTACCTTAGGTGAAGATCAGGACTTCAACCCATATGTGTAACTTAATACTTGTAAGTGGGAATCTTACCTTTAGAGAGACTGCACAGGTGGTTCTTTCATTTCTTGGATGGTTCTTTCATTTCACACATGATTAAGTGATTTCCTACATTAAAATCCAAAAGAAAAATCATTGAATGTGGAAAGCTCAACAAAGTATGGTAATTAGCACTTTCAATTCTATGGAGGTTATTCAGGCTGAAGAATCTCAGTACATGCAGGACCAGTGCCTGGAAAACAATGAACTCATAAGAATTAGGCATCCTATTTTGTGAATTATTTTAATTATGCTATTATTTTTAACATCATATGCATATATTATTTTCTCTAACAGCTCGATGAACTGACACATTGAGTTAAATTTCATTTCCTAGTATATGTTGATCTTAGAAGAGCTTTCACAGATACAAACTCATGCAATGAAAGAGACACTGACTCGATCACATTTTACTTGAAAAATTTGTATAAATTATCCTGCAGAGAGCACAGTCAGTGGACTGCAATCTGACTAAAAGTCTATAACAAAGAGTAATGAAAGTTAAAAATGAAATAAGTAGATGGGAGGTATCTTGTGCTGACTCTAGAGGCCAGACTTCTGACCTCCATTTAATATGCTCATTGATAAACTGGAAGAGAGATGAGAATGTTAATAAAGCATGCAGATGATGTTAGATGAAAGGATCTGAGATAACTATTCAAGATCAAGATGTATGCCAAATATTTCTGGATAAGTGGGAATAGGGAGACTAAATGATGCTGATATACAGCTTAACCTTTTCAAACTACTTGTTTGAATATATTCCTGCGGTGGCTTTCTGCTGCAATCTCCTGTTTTCTTAAGAACTTATTGCCTTTGTACTTTCCCTTTCAGATTTTTCTTTATATAGATGCTTTTATGAATCTTCATTGACTAGTTCCTGCAAAGAGTCTACAGTTGCTTTTCAAAATTTCCAGGGTTTTTTTTCTAAAATTGGGCATTAATTTATAGCATAACAATCTCAAGAACTGTTGATACCCATGCAGATAATATCAGGCTATTTTACTCATTTTCAGTGAGCAATGGACATGCATTAGAAGAAACACACAGACTGTCTAGACAAAATTCCAGATATAACTAAATGATAAGAATTTATTTCTCCAAAGCACAAAGAATGAGAAATTAGCTGCAGGTTTGACAGGATACTAAAAATATCCCCCTAATCTGTCTGGGTTCTTTCTCTACAAGCAGAAATTAAGAAGTAGAGCAGTGTGAAAATGACCAATTCTATATTTTTCAGCTTTCAGATCTTAGGTTCTGTCATTGGCTTGCTTCAAGATTCTGATTTTTTGAAGAGAAAGTTTTGTTGGGATGATATTCCAGATAACATTGGAAAAAAAAAAAAAATCTCATGTCCTAGAACATCCAAAATAAGAGAGTGATTCACCTAGCCAACTATAAATACATACTTCTGACTTTTTCATCTACCTTGCTTCTGTAATCAACGGTAGGCCTCTCTGAGGTTTCGCTCATCTTGTTCTAAATTAGGTGTTTAAAATAAGCCAGAAAAACTCTGAATTTCTGAAGTTCCTAATTCTTTTTCAGATAGAAATATTTCATTCCATAAATATCAAAGCAGAATATTTTGACATTTTTACAGTATTTAATTCAGGTTCTTTTAGTCAAAGGAAGTTTCTTTAGAATAAATGGATTTATCTAAATAGTTGGCACATCTCTAGGGAAAATAATTTTGATATAAGCTTTCCAATCCTCTCTGGTTGTTTCTCATATGCATATTTTTTTAAGGTAGAGTCATGCTGTTTCTAACTGCCTTCTTCTAAATAATGTACTTATATTCTAAATAATGTAAAGGAACACCAGTGTTGATTTCTTTGTTTTTCTGCTTTATGACATGAATAGCAATTTGTAAAGATACGTTATAGTGTCTGAAATAGATTACTGCAGACGTTTTAGCCATTAGGTTTGCTGCTGCTGGACTCTTATTCACCAATATTCTTAATAGGATGTTTAAGATGACAGGTTTGATACTTCTTTTTTTTTTTCCATTTAATTTCCTTTGCTCTTCAGAGTCACTAAAGCTTAAACATTTATATGCTTATCGAATCTCTTGATGTTGAATCACTATGTGATTCTTGGGTGGGAAACTGATTTGGTGCAAATAAGCAGAGTAATAAATCATTTCATCCCATTTGTTTAATGTCTTGAAGCCCCTTTGTTCTTTTTTTATTTTTAACTATAGGTCTTGATCAGCTTTAAAAAAAATGATAAAAGCATAATCAGAGCTCTCCATAGGTTTCCTAGGTCCTTGAACATTGGACTGTGAACGATCAGATCATCTTTTTTCAGTGCCCCACTGCTAATACATTGCTAATGTTCTGAAGTATACTGAATGCTGAAACTGTTAAATTATTGACAACCAAAACAAAAAGTTTACAGGTATTCATAACGTCCACATATTTAAATAAGAGGTTTTGATGAACTTGTAAAACTCTTGCAAGAATGTTATAAATAAGTAAAGGTTTTTCTCTGTCACACTACGTGCTTAAGGAAATTTTATAGTACAAAATAAAAAAAAAATAAAAAGAGAAGACAAAATTATATATATTGTTAAAAAAAAAGAGGGGAGGAAATAATCTTCCCCAAATCTAGCTATCTAAAATGTGATATCCTGATATGAGTTATTTGACCAGGCTCTCTACAGACAACAGAGACCTTTGGAAGCGTGTCTACTATTTGTGGGAGTAACTGTCTTCCAAATGCACTTATTTCTTTCCTTTGATTAAAAACAACATCAATATAGTTAGGTCAGATTAGACACTGAACTTGCAAATGAATATACAAATACCACTCAAAAAGATAATTATGTTCGATTACACCATAAATAATTTTGGATGCAGATTCCCTTTATTTTATACGTCCTCAGGAAAGAAAGTGAAATGTTTCTGTCAAAAAGTATTCCTGAAATACCTTGTCACCTCCAGCTATAAAAAATATGTCATGATCTGTATTTCATTACTTTTTTGTATTGTCTCCTACTGTCTGGCAGTTCTCAGCTGCTAGATATTGTAGATGGGAGTCATCGAACTACATGCAGACATATTTGATGAAGAAACGTGAACCAGCATTCATGTGCACCCTGTGGGTTTCCCTGGCAAACAAAAGAAATGAGCACTTCAGGGTCATGACTCATTTCATTCTAAAGCAGGCTTCTCAAATAATCTGGATTAATTGTACCTTGTTTGTCTACATTTGACTACAAAGACAGCATCAGGTAGCTAGTTCAAATACAGAGTTTTACAGGATAGGCATTTAAAGTTAGGTAGTAGTATTTCTCTCCTGTGAGACATTATTTCTGATTAACAGTTTATCTATGATATACTAAAGATTTGATTATATCTTGACTAGGTGTATCTAAGACAGGTTTAAGCTAGTTGTGTGAAATACTAATAGCTGTGTTCCCATGGCACAGCAGATCTCAGCAGAGAGCTATTTTCCCAGCTTCTAAAGCTGGCTTTGAACCCAAGGTCTGCTGTGCTAGGCTGTCAATGCTGGTTACCTAAAAGTTAGTCTCAGGAGTTTTAATCTTGTCTTAGGCTGCATGCACACAGAAAGCATTAAAGTCTAACAGTGCTTTGGGCAACATTCATTTCAGCAATTCTTGTTTCATGTGAACTTTCTAATAACCAACCATTTTTAATCTCCTCCATCCAGGTTATTTGGTCTGAGGAGTGCCGAAGGCCTAGCAGGGTTAGCATTTTTTTTACTGGAGCATTCTTTAGGAATTAAAGTAAAAAATACTTTGTAAAGAAGTGAATCTGAGACTTCATCTAGAAAGTATTTCTACTGAGCTTTAAGGCTAAAAAAAACATTCTGCTTCCATGGACTTTGAACATCTGTAACCCTCTAACTACTTAACCGATTTTCTTCTAAACACCAGACAAAAAGTATTGTGGTAAGAAGTTGAATTAAAAGAGTGATTTTATGTATTTGAATAAATCTTCTGAAATGGAAACTTAAATTCAACTTAATGTGTAGTGTATTAAAAATCCTTACGCCTTTACTGTAGTGTAATAAATTGGTTAGCTTCAAAGTATTTATTTCTGAAAGAAAACCTGCCACATCACTTAAAATATCACTGTATCCAACTAAACGTCAAAAATTCAAGCAAGATCAGAAAAATCAAAGGTAATAAATGATCTTGCCTTATGTTGTGACAGTGTTTCCATGGGTACAGTCTCCAGGTGCTCTTGTATCTATTCTGAGATGGAGAAAGAGAATGGAGAGTGCCACAGGAATGTGGCTTATTTCCTATATAAGACAAGGAACACCACTTGTTCTTTTCACTAATGGAGGAAAAGCTTCAGTGCACCTTTTCACTCAGTCACCTAAGGCTTGAATGGACGTTGTTGATGTCCAAACCCTCTGGTCTAACGCTACTTGAAGTCAGAAACAGACTGTCTGGTGAAATGGTGTTAAAGATGCATTGCAAGTCCATAAATTGGCCACAGGTATGCTTATAAAAACCCTAAAACAATTTTACCTTTTCAGAGACAAATCCTGCTCAGGTGTGTTAAGTTTCCAAATGCAAACAAAAGTCACGTTTCTGTACATATGAGAACACACACTCACACCTGTTAATATTCAGTTCTTCCCTTGCACCAAATTTCAGCAATGAAATCATAGAATCACCTAGGTTGGAAGAGACCTTTAAGATCATCGAGTCCGATCATAAACCTAACACTGCCAAACCACCACTAAACTGTGTCCCTAAGCACCATGTCTACTCATCTTTTGAATACCTCCAGGGATGGTGATTCCACCACTTCCCTGGGGATTCCACCACTTCTCTGGGAATATAGAGGTCAAGTGGGAATGTTAAGGTTATAGTAAAGATGTCGGTAGTAAAGCTGCTGGCAGCAAGGTGTGTGGAGTAAGAATTTCCCAGGTTGGTAACTCCAGTTGTGTGAATGAATATGTAAGTATCAATGTCTGAAGAACAGAGAAGCAGCAGCACTAGTCTTTATTAATCGCTTTCCTTTGTATCACCATCCCTCTATTCACTTGCCATCATGGAAGACAGGCAGGAAGGTTCTGCAACTCTGAATAAGTATACAGGTTTTAAGAGCAAATGACAGTGATGTGATATACGTTGTAGACTCATATTCTGTCCATAGAGCTCTGAACCTCTATTTGAGGGTTTAAATGCCTGTTTTGAAAAGAATTATCTCATTTAATGTCTGTCTGCATAGGTCTTGGCTGCAGAGGGAAAAAAATACGTACACATGGAACTGAAAAAATAAACCCCCGGAATTATCATGAGGATCAAATCCCAAATCCATCTAGTTCAGAATACTAATTTTGCTAGTGACAACAGCTATTATCAGATCACACAGGAAGGCATAAGCCTCTGGCTCTAATGACTAGAAATTGGTTTAAACCTCAGAGCACAAGATTTACTATTCCTTCTTTTTTCTTTTTTTTTTTTTTTAAATGTAAGCTCTGGCTGGCTGCTGTCTGTTGATGATTCACTTTTTGACAAATGTGACAAATGCTGCACTTTAATCCAATGTGGTCTGAGAGAAAGTCTTTCCTTTTAGCCATGAATTTCATATTATTCACAATTGAAATGAAATTGGTTTAGAAATTAACTTTATAAATCAGCTGGCCAAACCATCTAAAATTGCACTTGTTCAAGAGTAGAGTATTATTATTGCAATAAGAAACTACCCTATTTTCTTTCTTCAATACAGTAAGTTTAAGAAGGAATAAAATTGAAGTCCACTGTTTCTCTTTTTTTTTCCCCTAGTTGTACTATTATTGTATCCACATATTTTTCAATAATAATAAGGCTTTATTATTTTATGACTTGAACATGATGAATTTTGTTTTAAAATCTTGGCTGGCAGCCAAAGAAAATGATGTTCTTACTTTTCCCAAGGGCAAAAAAAGAAAGTTAAATGTGTATATTTTATTTGTTCTAGGGCACTTAAGCTTCGTCTTTTCATTTTGCTGATTTAATTAGTTCAAACATGTTTATAAAATAAAACAGACCAGTACATTCACTTGTGGTGTAAGCCTCAGTGGAGATTGGTTACATATGATATGAAATGCAGACAGCTGACATATGATTGCATTGTGTGTTGGATTTTTAATAAATAGAATAATTTGATATTACGAATGTATTCTTTTTTAGATTCACTGCCTATAGTCTTAGAGAAGAAGCACATTCATAGTTGTATGGATATACTTAGATTACAGCAGTGAAAAATTTACAGGTGACATATTATTGAAGACAACTTTAAGTGTGACCTAAGTAAGTATGATTTGGCTCCCATAGTCTGAAATATTAGCCTCGTCCTAAACAATGCCTTTTCTCTGAAACAGATTTTCTGTTCAATAAAAAGCTAAAAAGTGTTTTGCAAAATTCAGCTAAAAATCCATCAGATCATGAAAGCTCAGCTGAAAATCTTGGAGCCAAGTCAAAATAAAGGAAATATTGTGTGCTAATTTTGTTATTTGCTTTCATTGCATTTGTTATTTCTTTTTTAAACTGAAAAAAAAAAAAATCCGTCTAAAAAATTAGCAGCTTATTTTGAAAATATTGAAAAATGTAGGAACAATAGAGGCAGTGAGAAATTTTATATCTTTTCCTAAAGCACTTAAAAATTATTTTCATCATTAATCAGGAAAATAAAATAACCAATCTGACATTTTTTCCTTGGAAAGAGTTTTTGTTTCTTTCTTTAAGCATAATCACGGAATCACAGAATTTTCAGAGTTGGAAGGGACCTCCAGAGATCATCTAGCCCAACTCCCCTGCTGACGCAGGAATGCCTAGAGCACATTACTCAGGACTGCATCCAGGCGGGTCTTGAAAATCTCCAGAGAAGGGGACTCCACAACCTCCCTGGGCAGCCTGTTCCAGTGCTCTGTCACCCTCACCGTAAAGAAGTTTTTCCTTATGTTTGAATGGAACTTCCTATGTTCCCACTTGTGCCCATTGCCCCTCATCCTGTCCCTGGGAACCACTGAAAAGAGTCTGGCTCCATCCTCCTTCAACCCATCCTTTAGATACTTAGAAGCAAGAATAAGGTCTCCCTTCAGCCTTCTCTTCTCCAGGCTAAAGAGCCCCAGCTCTCTCAGCCTTTCCTCCTAAGGGAGGTGCTCCAATCCCCCA
>VYXH01003087.1:6311-25444 GCA_013397275.1 Burhinus bistriatus
GGGTGGATCCCATCTGGGCCCATAGACTTGTGGCTGTCCAGTTGGTGTAGCAGGTCACTAACTGCTTCCTCTTGGATTGTGGAGGGTTTATTCTGCTCTTCATCCCTGTCTTCCAGCTCAGGGGGCTGAATACCCTGAGGATGACTGGTCTTACTATTAAAGACTGAGGCAAAGAAGGCATTAAGTACCTCAGCCTTCTCCTCATCCTTGTTGACAATCTTCCCCTCCGCATCCAATAAGGGGTGGAGATTCTCCCTGGCTCTTTTTTTGTTGTTAATGTATTTGTAAAAACCTTTTTTGTTATCTCAAAGCCTGTTGCTTTGAGGCTGGAGTGGGTTGGGGCTGTCCAACCAACCTTTCATCCCAACCCCTTCATGTCCAACTCTTCATCCCAATCCAAAGAGCTGCCTGCCAAAGTCCATGTGTGGCCCTGGCAGTCCTGCACTGCTTTGCCCAGCTCCGCGCTGTGTGGCACAGGCATGGTGCCAGAGATGTGGCTGAGCTGCTCACAGGCTACGTGGCTTGAGAGCATCAGGCTCATCACTCTTCTTGATGCCAGACTAACTTTCCCCCTTCCCTGCCTGAAATAACGTCACCGGATCACGGGAGGGGTCACCTTGGAGGGTCTCCAGTCCACCCCACTGCTCAGAGCAGGCTTCGAGCTTAGATCTGGTCCCATGGCGATGATGGTGGGGCCATTGCTCAAACCATGCTGGTCAACAAGGCTTTAGCCTGACCCAAAGCTCATGATTCAAATTACCAGCAAACGGGTATAAATGAGAAATCCCCAGATAGACAAGAATGCTCGTCGCTGGTTAACCCAGTAACCAAGTACCCAAGGATGGGGTTACTGGCCTTGATCTGATGGGGTTTTTTTGTCTATTGGGGCACTCAGCTGGTTGTACTGGTCATGAATGCATGAGCGGCTACTGTGGAGGGACGTCTGGAAGTCCGTGTTGGCACATCCGAAGGAAGCGCAGGTTTAAAAGCATCATTCTGGAGGTGAGCTGCTCATTTCGAGAGAATTGCTTGCAGCGTAGCCACCCTTGCCAGAGCTGGAGATAACCAGCCTTGCCTCCTGCGGGCTGCTGAGCCCTTGCTGGATTTTTGTGAGGTGATGGCATCTTGACAGAGCTTTGGAAGAGGATCTGTGTGCCTACACACGGAGAGGAGACCTTAATGACCCTCTATAGAAGGGGCTGTGTTCGTTCCCCAGTCACTGAGTTGCTTCAGACTGCAGGGTTGTGTTTGGCTCGAGTCCCCTCCTGATGCTGGTCCTGGGTTTTTGAAGCATCAAACACTACGTGTCAAGAAATTTGCCTATATCTGGCCAAAAGCAATGGGTAGACAAGGCTGTCGAAAAGAGAATGATGTGTCTTCTGGGCTATCGGTGAAGGAGACAAGTGTCCTCACCAACTGAGTAGTCTCCCGTGATAAGATGGCTGGCGTGGTGGATGGGGAGAGCAGTGGATGTCCTGTTCCTTGATGTTTAACAAGGCTTTCAACGCTGTGTCCTACAGTGTTCCTGTAACCAAACTGGAGAGAGATGGACCTGATGGTTGGGAAACTCTCCCAATCACAGGGTTCAAACAGTAGTTGTCATCAACCTGAAGTCCAACTGGTGGCCAGTTATGAGTGGCATTCCTCAGGGGTCAGTAGTCGTGTGGATACTGCTGAATGTCTTCATTTTAATCACCTGGATGATAGGACAGAAGGACCCTCAGCTAGGTCACGGATGATGCCAAGTTGGAGGAGCGGTTGATAGGCTGGAGGCAGGGCTGCCTTTCCAAGGGACCTCAGTGGGTGGAGGAATGGGCTCCTAGGAACCTCAGGCAGTTCAGCACAGGCCAGTTCAAAGTCCTTTCCCCAGGATGCAAAAACCCCATGCAGTGGGTCAGCCTTGGGATGACCAGCCGGAAAGTAATGTGGTGGTTTGGGGTTTAGGAGACCAAATTCCCCCTGGGCTGCATTAGGATGGATAAACCCTAGAACAAAGACCAGGGTTGAGGAGGTCTCCATCCTTGGAGACATCCACAACTGCCCTGAATGGGCTTGATCTAAGTTGCTTCTGCTTTGAGCAGAGGGTTTGACCAGAGACCTCCAGGTCTGCTGCTTCCAACCTTAGTCACTCTGTGAATTCTGAGTTTTAGGTTTTTCTGTTGTCTTATCAAAGCCTTCCTTGCTACGACATAAATCTTCCATGGAAAAGACTGCCTATGGTAGCAGTTGAATTCTTGCAAGGAAGAGGCGTGAGATGATAATTTGGGGAAAAAAAAATGCCAGTTAACATGTTGGTGGAAGTTCAGAAGGAAATGCTGCCTCTGTGGCAAGGTTTTGCTAAAAGGCCGACCACGTACTTTCCTTTTCAGCTGGAAGCTCTTGATTCTCACAGCACTTCCAACTCGTAATTCATCTTTGTGCTGGTTTGGTATCCGTCTCTTAGACTGGTGGTGAATGGGCCCATTTCTTCCTTAAATTTGGTGTGCTGGAAAAGGAGAAAAGTTTCAGGGATCTTTGCTGGACTCTGTCACCAGTCCTGGCCTCGTGGTAAAACCACGTCTCCAGCACATAAGCTGCCATTTGTTTTCTCAATAACAAACCTGAGTCTGGCTGGCAGGCTGCCCAGTGGAAGATGCCTACCTTTACTGGACCTCTTGAATCATCTTCAAAGTCTTGTTGAGCAGAAGACTTGACTTTGAATGCATTCTCTTTGCCTGAAACTTGCTTGAGCTCAGTGCGGTGATGTCCATTAGAACCGTCCTTCAAAAGCCTGTACGAGACCCTGGGGAGAGGCTGCTCAATAGCTGAGAGGGTTTGCCAACTGTCTTGGCTTGGGAATGATGACCTTGGGCGTCTCGTACTTTGGAGGTACCACTTGACCGAAGAATGGAAACAGGCGGCTCTTTGTGGGAAGGCCGGGGTGTAGGAGAACCACTTTGTGCCTGCCTTTCAAGCGTGAAGCCTCTTCTGTTTTCACAGCTTTATGACTCAAGCCAGCCTTTGTCTAAAAAGGATCCATAAAATTGGAGGCTGTGTTAGGAGCTCCTCTGGCTGGTGCTTCAGCTTCTGTATAGCTGGAAGATTTGTTCTGCGAGTAACTCTTCCGCTAGCTGGGATTGAATGGACTGGACCCTCCTTTTTCCCAAGTTGGCTTCTCCAGAAAGACTTATTTGTTATTGAAGTTTTCTGGCTGGAATGAGTGAAGTTGAGTCGTTATGAGCTCTCTCCAACGTTGGCACCCAATGTGGTGCAGCACCTCTTACTCGTGGTCTCCTGCTCCGTGCTAGGAGATTAAATTCTGGTGGAACTTGCTTGTTTCTGGTGAACAACTAGTTCTAAACTGGTGTTGGAGCTTAGGGAGCAGCTAGGGCCTGCACAGCTCCTTAGAGCCATCTGCGGGTGCTTTGATTACATGTGTGTAGCCAAAAATCTGTGAATTTTCTTAAATTCACACCTCGAGTCTTTCAGTGCCTCCCGGCGGGATGCAGCAAGCAGTTCTGCAGGATGCTGGTCTGTCTTCAGACTCAGACTGGTCAAAGCCAAGTGCAGATTTTCAGGGATGCTTCCTTCCACGCTCCATCAAATGACGGCAGCTCTCGAGATGCCCAGGCAATTCTTTGTCTCTTTATCCAGCTCTCATCCTTCAAAATCTGTGGTGCCCATTTCACTGCCCTCTCTCCATCTCCACTGTCTCCAGGGTCTCATCAGCTGAACTGGAGTTGCTTCTGCCAGTCAGTGGGCCAGTTGGAGGAGTAGGTGGTGGGAATTGGTTGCGTCCCTCAGGAGCTGTAACATTAGCTGCTGTAAGCTTATGGATGGTTGCTTTGCAGTACTGGGGTCAGAAGGTGATGTGGTGCCAGCAAGAGGTCCTTCTGTGTGGGCTGGAGAACAGCGGAGGTAGCCACAGGAAAGGCGATGGTCCCTTTTCTCCTGGAGATTTCTGGTGTGCACGTGCCACGGTTTGGGGATGGGGTCCACAACTGGAGCTGGAGAGGTGGTTCTGCACCAAGGCTGGTAGATGTGTCCTCCTACCTAAAATCCTTCTGCCTGTCAGGCATTGCATCCTCTTCTGAGCAGATGAGGCAGCGCTACTTGGGTTTGAGAGCCGCGTATGGTTTCCAACTTCCCATTTGAGGTCCTTTTCGAATTTTCTTCTGACTGCAAACTGCCCAGCTCTTCTCTCCAGGAACAAGGCATCTTGGCAGCTCTGTTTCCACCCAACTCCAGGACTGAGGCTCTTTCCGTCAAGGTTCTTGCATCAAGGCCACTTCTGTGTAAAAACTGGGATGACATCATTGTGAGCGCGTGACTGCTTTTGGGATACTCTTGGCGAGGATGGGGCTGAGAGGCTTGGTGGAGGTGTGGGTGATTTGGGCATGGGCTACTCGTTCTGCTCAGTTGCCTTTTTTTCTTTCCCCTCCCATGGAAGAAGGTTTTTATTTATTTAAAACTTCCTACTCTCGTGCTTTGTTCATGAATCTTAACGCTTCTGTAGCAGGCTCCCGTCCTCCAGCTGATGATCTCTGCCCTCTGGAGGCCACCAGCATGGCATCGCTAGGCATCGGTCCTCTTTCCTTGCAGAAAAGTGACGGAACTGCAGAAAGCAAACAGTAACACGATGAAAAATACGTTTGATGTCTTTGTGAATGTTTTCAATTATAATCTTCTGGGGTTCTAACGCTATGAGTTGTCTCTAAACAAATGCCTTCTCATCTGCCCACTTCTTAAAATTGAAAGAAATATTGCCTTTTTTTTGGTGTGTGTGGGGTGGGTTTTTTCTTTGTGCGAAGAAGGTCGCCAGGCTCGCCTTGTTTACGTCTCTTGTTGTTACAGCCCTGTAAATACCCAACTCCTATTTCATCCCAGCGTTAAATGTCAAGCTGCAAATGTTCTGCGCTTTGGCCTGGGGTTTCGGTTTTTATCTGCCTGTAGAAGCTGGGTGCCTCAAGACGGAGCCCTTTGGGTGGGGATCTTTGGGTTGGAAAGAGAACGAGGAGATAAAAAGTGAAGATTGGTTTAGTTGATAAAGTCCCGGGGGTGTCACCTCTGTGTGGTTAGGGAGGGGAACGTTGTCACCCGGGCTGGGTTAGTTCATCTTCACAGATCTCTCTGAAAACTTGGTTGGAGCTGAGTCTGCTCCTTGGTGAAAATGAGGGAGGAGCCTTTATTTTTCAAACTTCCAAGAGAGGCTCAATTGTACGCGTGCAGAAGAGCTGTGTCTGCCCCATGGTACCCGTATGTTCTCAGTAGGAAGGCAATTTTGATTTAAAAACCCCAAATCCCCAAGACTTGGCATGGTTTGCGAAGGTCCTCCTTGCACAATCTGATGGTGATGGTGCGTTGTCCTCCTTCCCACAAGCGCTTGTAATCTGGAGGATGCTCTTAACTCCCATTTTTTTGGCGGTCTCGTGGTCAACACTAGAATCCAAAATCATTCTCTTCTGACATCTTGGAAATACTTTGTTGTCACATGCCCAGAGAAAATTCCCCAAATAATGTTAATCTCCTGAAGCGCTGGGCTGCGCTCTGGTCGTTGGCGAGGTATGTTCCTCTGCAGTGAGAGATAGATTGGGTATCTGAAAGGGGCCTACGAGAAATCTGGAGAGGGACTTTTGACAAGGGCACGTAGTGATAGGATAAGGGGTAATGGCTTCAGAGTGGAAGAGGGGAGATTTAGGTGAGATATTAGGAAGAAATTCTTGACTGTGAGGGTGGTGAGACACTGGCCCAGGTTGCCCAGAGAAGCTGTGGCTGCCCCATCCCTGGAGGTGTTCAAGGCCAGGTTGGATGGGGCTTGGAGCAACCTGGTCTGGTGGGAGGTGTCCCTGCCTGTGGCAGGGGGTTGGAATGAGATGATCTTTAAGGTCCCTTCCATGCCAACCATTCTACGAGTCTGTGATTCTATTTGATAGCTGCAGCCAGAGACTGAGAATTAATTTATTTCCCAACCTGACGTTTCTTTAAGGTCTTCCTTCCTTGTTCTGCTGCCGTATCCATCTATTCTTGCTAAATACTAATTCTGGGTGGTTTTTTTTTTTACCCTGTCCATTGATTGGCAGTCCAGGTGATCATCGTTGGAGCTGTCTGAGGGCATGCCAGCCAACTTATTTCGGCTCTTGGAGGCTTTATCTAATTTCTGAATATGCTGCAGTAAATTTGGGGCATGCAAATAGCTTCTTTTAGTACCGTCAGTCATTCGTGATCACCGAACCATTAATAATTTTGCGATATTTGTTGAATCAGCGACTTCCGGGCGGTTGTGTAGCGGAGCTGGGGCTCTCTGGCTTTGATTTTTGGCATCCTTTTTGGTAGGGTCTCATTACACCCTTACCGTCGAGTCCCCCTTTCGGCTGCCATATCCGTAATTGTTCAATTCTAAATGCTGTGGAAAAATATGTGCCCATAAATAGGGTTGAGAAAGTTTTAATAATGAGTTGCAGAGGGTCCTGTGTGATTCTGGCTTATTTAGTTTCTTAAGAAGGGCTTTTTATTTGCTACTAACTTGGCGATTACCTGGTGAGTATAAATAAATCCGTTGGGACGTTTCTGTCAGAAATAGGTCCAAATTTTGAAGTTTTTACAGGCGAGTTATAGGCCGGCACAAACTGGGGTTATTTAACAGAGCGCAGTCACGGAGGCAGCTGGAGAGGAAGGATCAAAGCCTGGTACCAGCAACGGAGCTCGTCCGAAAGGAGGCAGCTCAGAAAGGGTCTCTCCTCGCCCATGGCGAGCGGTGACTTTGAAGCCTGGTGAGCACCCATTGATCGAACCTGGCCGGCCGTGTGTCCGTGAGCAGCCTCGTCCCATCATCCCCCAGCCTGTGGCAGGGATGGAGTCGCCCGCTGCTCTTTCTATGCGTCTTTTGGGGCTCTTTCCCTTGTGTTTGGATGCGATTGTTTGCTTGACTTTTTCAGAGTTGAGCTAAAAGGAGAAGGGTAGGGGGGAGAGCACCAGAGTGCTGAGCGTCTCGGGCTGGTCTGAAGGTCCTTGACGTACATTTGTCTCGTGTCTGGCGACTTTTGGATTTGGCAGTCAGCTCAGGGACTACATTATGGGCTAGAATGGCCATAGAAATATCTTCCAGCAAAATTTCAGGGAGTAGAATCACAGAATAGTTTGGGTGGAAGGGATCTTAAAGACCATCCAGTCCAACCCCCTGCCATGGGCAGGGACACCTCCCACCAGACCAGGTTGCTCCAAGCCCTGTCCAACCTGGCCTTGAACACCTCCAGGGATGGGGCAGCCACAACTGGCATCAGGAGCTGAGCCCTAATATTGACTATAAAGAAATCAGAATTTACTTTGCCAGATGCAAAAGAGACTGTTTTTTTGCTGGGAATAAGCCTGGATCACGCTGACCTTGATATGAAGTCTTTAACAACCTGGCAACCTGCTCGTGGCCTCGTCCCTTCCCTCTGTGAGATGCTGCAGACTCCTGGGCACGTGCCCAAGCCTGGACCCAGGACGTCTTGGTCTCCCAAGCATCGGCTGGAGACTGACGCTGCTTCTGGGCACCCACGGGGTAGAGAAGTTTGGAAAAGTGATTATTTTTAATTTCAAGATTAATTTGTTTGGTCTTTGCGCCGCCGAAGATCTTGGTTGGGAGTGCAGAATCCCCAGGCGGCTTCTCAAGTGTATTAACAGCAGAATTTGAATGCTGGCCTTGCTCTCTGGACGGGGACGGTGGAATCCTGCGCATGGGGAGGAACAGGAGTGTCAAATTTGGGAAAGTCCAGGCGATAAAGTCACGTAATGGATATTAGGAAAAATTTCTTCACCGAAAGGGTTATCAGTCATTGGAACAGGGAAGTGGTGGAGTTGCCATCCCTGGAGGTATTTAAAAGCCGGGCAGACGTGGTGCTGAGGGACATGGGTTAGTGGTGGGCTTGGCAGTGTTAGGTTGGCGGTTGGACTCGATGATTCTAAAGGTCTCTTCCAGCCTGGGTGATTCTATGATTCTATCTTGTTCCTTAACAGGAGACCCCAAATCCAAGGGTTTCTTCCCAAGCCATTGCTGATATGCTCCAGCGTTGACACTTGGTGGCCCAGCCAAGCTTTCCTTCCCTGACCGGTTTCATTTTCCCACCAAACCCTGGGCAGTAGGTGCTTCAGCAGATCTGAACGGTGCTGGGGGTGTAAAGAGCTTGTCCCCCGTGGCATCTCGGCGAGGTGAAGGTGGCACGGGGTCTGCCTGGCAGTGCCCGCCGGTCCTGTGGCTCACCTAGCGCTCTTCTCATAGCTTCTGGTCTCGTACCAGCCAGGCGGCCGCTCATTGCCTCTCCGAGGCTGGGCAGAGGATGGTTGCCCTTGTTGCCGGCTCTCCTCCAAGCTCTTTGGCACAACCGTAGTCTGTTGTGGAGTCGCTGGTCCCAGTGCGTGCTCTTAGATGGGCCCGGTGGCTTCAATCTTGCAATTACATATCGTTATTTTGATCTGGGGAGACCTTTATCCAATCTGCCTTTTCCCATTTGTTCCTTGCCGGGCTCTCTCTGGGTTTATTGGTGTGTAATAGGCGCAGCCGTTATCCACCTGAGCCCGAAAAAGCCTCTTTTGTTGCTCTTTACTGCAAGGATGGGCATCAGATCCGCTCTGTCGGAGGGATTGTGGTCATCGAGACCATGAGTATCTCTGCCGATGTCAGGTCTGTGCTCGTTCAGCGCATCGGGCAGGTGTCACGGCCCCAGCACCTTCGTTAGCCAGTCCCTGCGGCCCGAGCCACGACAGCGACACAGCGTGTGCTCTCCTGGGGAAAATTATAGGGGTATTTAGGGGGAGAGGATGCGTTTTCATCCGGGAGAATTTGGGCTTTCTCCTAAGCCTGCTGGTACCTACTCGGTTTGCTCCGTGCTTCCCTGCCTGCTCGCTGACGGTGCCGTGCGTTCCCCGCAGGTCCACGCCTGGGAGATCTCCGACCAGTTGCTGCAGATCCGTCAGGATGTGGAGTCCTGCTACTTTGCGGCGCAGACCATGAAGATGAAGATACAGACTTCCTTCTACGAACTCCCCACGGACTCCCACGCTTCGTTACGGGACTCTTTGCTCTCCCACATCCAGAACTTGAAAGACCTATCGCCGGTCATCGTCACCCAGGTAGGTGTTGGGCAGAGGGGTGGAAGGTGCTGCTAGATAAATGCCAGGGAGGTCCGAGGATGCTCTCGGCAGTAAAACCCGGACCCTTCTGTCCGAACTTGCTGCTGAGAGCAGACCGGTGGCCAGGCTTGTGTCACAGCCCTGCTAGAGCCGTTCATTACAGTAGTCACCAGCTTGGGCGGGGGCCGGCAGGAATAGATGCTGCAGGTCACACTGATGGTGGCCAACTCCAGCTTTTGTCACCTCTGACCTTTTCTGAGCCAAAGCCCTTGGTCTCCCTTGGTTGCTTTTCCTCTAGCACGGAGGACAGAGAAGGTCGATGTCCGCAGCCAGCCTGGTTGTGCCTCCCAGTACAGCATTGTTTCCCCTCCTTCGTTATTTGGTTCCTTTAGTTAAATCCGTTACTTTATCCTCGTTTGCTCTTTGGAGAGGCTGAGAAGAGGAGCAGCTGCTCCCGGCTTTTTCCCTGTGCTCTGCAACGGAGAGAAAACGTTGCTCTGCCCAGGAACGCCCCAGGTGACCGGGGTGATTTCTCCCGAGGCGCTGGCGTGTTCTCAGAAATCCCTTCCTTCTCTATACGGCGTTATCCGTGCGTTTCTGCGGCACGGGGGTGTCTGACACCACGCAGACTTGAGGCGAGGATGCCTGTTCAGCCCCTGAATAGCCCAGCGGAGAATATCCCCCCATCGGGGCGGTGGGCATTCTGCAGTTAACCGCAGGGATGGTGTTAATTAATATCCTGCCTCTGCAGGCTCGGTGTTACCTGCCAGCCCCACTGAGCGCAGGTCCGACAGTCGCAGCACCTTTTCTCCTGTGCTTTTGGCCAGATTTCATCAGTCACCACACTGAGCCGTGTTTGGTTTGTTTGTTTTTGTTTTGTTTTGTTTTTCTTTCTCCTCTTCCCCTTTTTCAGCTTGCTTTAGCAATAGCAGACCTTGCCCTGCAAATGGCTTCTTGGAAAGGCTGTGTACAAACACTGGTTGAAAAGTAAGTAATCGTTTATATCGTTAAACTCTTAAATTGTTCCTTGAGTAAATATTGAGGAGGTGGACCTGCACAGTCCCAAAAGGCACCGCAACAGCAAACGGCCTGACGATAGGGAAGTTTTTCTTTCTGGATTAATAATTTAAAGTGTTTGGGACGATAGTGGGGAGAGGGGGTGCTGTCTGTGGCTCTGTGGAACGGAGAGGCCGTGGCTGCGGCTCTCTGAGCCTCCGTGATTTCCCTCATCCCTGTTTTTGTTGGGTGATGATCCATCACCCCCTCCCAGCGTTAGCCGTCGTGCGGCATTGAACAGGGAGGTCGAGTCATTCCCTGCTGCTGTTGGGTGTCCCCAGGCGCTTGCTCGGCTGGTGCAGGAATGGCCAATGTCTGCGTGACAGTGCTTTTCACTGCCCTGTGTTTGCCGACATGGGGTGTCACACGCTGATATTGTCTTCTTCAGGCAGATCACCCTGCTGGGGTGGTCCCGTGGTATTTCTGTAGTGGGAGAGAACTTGATTTTTCTGGGCAATGGCACTTAGAATCATAGAATCATGGAATGGTTTGGGTTGGAAGGAACCTTAAAGACCATCCAGTTCCAACCCCCCTGCCATGGGCAGGGACACCTCCCACCAGACCAGGTTGCTCAGAGCCCCGTCCAACCTGGCCTTGAACACCTCCAGGGATGGGGCAGCCACAGCTTCTCTGGGCAACCTGGGCCAGGGTCTCACCACCCTCACAGTCAAGAATTTCTTCCTAATATCTCCTCTAAATCTGCCCTCTTTCAGTGTAAAACCGTCACCCCTCGTCCTCTGGCTCCACTCCCTGATCCAGAGTCCCTCCCCAGCTTCCCTGGAGCCCCTGGAGGCACTGGAAGGGGCTCCAAGGTCTCCCTGGAGCCTTCTCTTCTCCAGGCTGAACCCCCCACCTCTCCCAGCCTGGCCTCCCAGCAGAGGGGCTCCAGCCCTGCCAGCATCTCGGTGGCCTCCTCTGGCCCCGCTCCAGCAGGTCCATGTCTCTGCTGTGCTGAGGCCCCAGCGCTGGAGGCAGCACTGCAGGGGGGTCTCCCCCGAGCGCAGCAGAGGGGCAGAATCCCCTCCCTGGCCCTGCTGCCCACGCTGCTGGGGATGCAGCCCAGGATGCGGGGGGCTTTCTGGGCTACCAGCGCACGTTGCCGGCTCATGTTGAGCTTCTCCCCCACCAACACCCCCAAGTCCTTCTCCTCTGGGCTGCTCTCCACCCATTCTCCGCCCAGCCTGTGCTTGGGATTGCCCCAACCCACGTGCAGGACCTTGCAGTTGGCCGTGTTGAACCTCATGAGGTTTGGACATGATGTGCTTGTGGGCTGGGAAAGCTTTTTGCCATTTTTCTGTTGAAAATCTTGAGCTTTTCCACTGACAGAGACTCCCCTCGAGAGTGCTCTGCCCTTGCAGCTGGACACTGGAGTGTGTTTGCAATGACGTTTGTGCTGAATCTTTTCGAAATGCCCCTCCGTCTCTCACGGTGCTGTTCACCTACTTGCCAGCATTGAGGTGTTCTGTGTGTGCTTGGCTCTCATCCGCCGTCGTGCATTGTCCTTCCTCCCCGTTGTTGCAGGTACAGCAATGACGTTACATCGCTGCCTTTTCTGCTGGAAATCCTCACGGTGCTGCCAGAAGAGGTTCACAGCCGATCCTTGCGCATCGGAGCCAACCGCCGTACCGAAATCATAGAAGATCTGGCGTACTATTCCAGCACGGTCATCTCTCTGCTGGTAAGGAGACCAAGCGGCGACCGAGCCCTGGTCAACCGCTAAAGAGGTTCATGCAGCTGCTTCTCCCCCACCACATCACTGATTCAGATTATTCCAGGTTGGATGTGATCAAAAAGCTGGTCTGCGTGGAACAAGCTGATTTTATTTATTTCGGTTCCGAGCAGATCGAAATCACAGTCAGGTTCCTGGTGTCAGCGCTGCATTGAAAATGGAGCTCGTTATGGAAACTTAATAACTTTCCCGTCCTCTCAGCCGAACTCTCCGTGTGAGGACCGCATTGTTTTTGCTGGTGGTGCAGAGTGTGGTGTGTCTCCTGGCACTGTCTGCTCTAAGTTCACGAAAAGGTCTTTAGTCTCCTGGACCATCAGTTCAGTATTTGGTTGAGACTGGATTCCTGCGCAGGCTGGGGTAGTTTTGCCTTATTTTGAGGGTTAAGCAAGAAATGGCTTCAGCCCGTTGTGGCTGACCACCTCCTCTAGAGCACCTCCTCTAGAGCACCTCCTCTAGAGCACCTCCTCTAGAGCACCTCCTCTAGACCCACACACAGAAGAAGGACATTCAGGTACTTAGAACTGTGATTTCTCTCTTCTCACGTCCCTTTCAACCATCAGTACCTACCAAATTTGTGACCATTGCACGATAAGCCGAGGTCGCGCGTTTAGCTGCAGCTCACATTTGGTATTGGCCAAATGGAGAGACTGTTGCTGAATCTCCTGGTTCTTCAAAGTTTCCTCGTCCAGAGAGCAGCCATGTTCTCCAAGGACGAGACTGGTGTGGGCCCCAAAACAGGACAGGTTTGGGGAGCAGAGAGTAAGCGTTGAGGTGAACTGCTTCAGGGACTGAGAAGAAACGTTCCTTGCTGGCTCCTTCCTTTCCAGAGACGCTTCTCACGCTCTTCGGTCTCGTTTGAGCTCAGTAAATGAGTGGCCAACCTGATCCCTGAGTCGGGCTTCAAATGGAGCGTGTGCCATCGCCTCCAGAGCGTCCCGTTAACCTCTACCATTTCACGCTGCTTATCGAAAGAAGGAAAGATAACGCGTCCTCGGCAGCGCCTAGCAAGTCTGTAACTCCACCAGGCCAGCTGGTTAATGTCACCATGCTCCAGAGGGAGTCGAGGTTTGCTGTGTTTCATTGCGGTGCCTCATCAGTGCTCAGTTCCCTGCTCTGCAGCCCCATCTTTCCGTGCCCACCGTGCGTGCTGGGCTCTGGGGTCTCCCCGTCTCTCCCAGCCGCCTCCCCTGCGCCCTGCTGGTCAGTCTCCCTTTGGTGATGGAAGCTGTTGAAGACAGGAGGAACCTTAGCCTTTGGGATCCTTCATACTTCATCCACGTGATATTCCAGGGGATATTCCTTCATCTGGGGATATTCCACCCCGCCGGGGTTTGATTCTCCGCCCAGAGAAGCCTTGTTTCTCGCAGCGCATCGCTTCATCTTCCTCTGGACTCCGTCTCGTTTATCCCCTCCTGCCTCTCGGATGTTACCTGCAGTCCCTCCCCGCTACATCCCTTCCCTCTCTGAGTCCCTTTCTCTCATGGGGCCTGTTATGGTTTGAGAAACCCACAACAATTCATTGTCGTTTAGACAATTATTCGCTCACCCGATGACCCCTCCCCACCCGGGAAGGGGAATCAGGAAGAAAACAAGGAAACCCAGGGGCTGA
Organism: Burhinus bistriatus; assembly: GCA_013397275.1. Lineage (NCBI taxonomy): Eukaryota > Metazoa > Chordata > Aves > Charadriiformes > Burhinidae > Burhinus > Burhinus bistriatus. The sequence goes on from VYXH01003087.1 coordinate 19,796, forward strand.
AATATAAACAGATTTAATAGAATAAGACTAAATAATTAACAGTAATAACACTAAAGAACCAGTATTGATCCCGATACCAATATAAAACACACAAGGATTATACTCAGCCCATTCTATCCAGAGGAAGCCGTGCGCTCCCAGCAGGGGACAGCAAATGTGGGACCCTGGGAGCGCTACGGCTTCGGGAGGAAGGGAAGGGCTCAGGGCTCCGGCACCAGGGCAAGAAGTTCTCTGGATCGCTGCCATCAAGGGAGAGAGAGAGAACTCCTTAGCAAACTTTCTCATTTTTATTGAATGTGCCGTTCATGGTATGGAATAACCCTGTTGGCCAACTTGGGTCAAGTGCCCAGGTCTCGCTCCTTCTCATCCCTGCAGCTGGTGAGCTCGAAACCACTGAGACCTTGAAACCCACCCACCATAGCTGGCTATAAAGTCCATATTTTCACAAATTCAGACAGTAGAGTCTTCTAAAAGTGGAGTTTTCCCAAGCATTAGAAAGGAAATTAGTCCTGTGTCGCTCAAACCAGGACAGGACCCAGCACAGACTCAGCCCCAGCAGTTTTCCTGGGTTTAATTTGGGGAAGAGGGCGGAGTAGAGGGAAGGAGGGCTGGGTTTAACTTTGCACCTGGCCTGAAACCTTTGCAGAAGGTCCCTGCTATGGTTCCATGCGGCTTTTTGTGGGTCTGTGGTTAAGAAAGCCACAGAAAATATCTGGAACAGAGACACGAGCGTGGCTGATACTACTGGTGGATGTTTCATGTTTGTGCCATGTCCGGCTTTGACTTTTCCCACGGAGGCCTGGGAAGGAGGTGTCATTCTCCGGAGTTACTCCATCGGAAGGGGGATCATGACAATCAAGGACGTATCAGGACACAGAGCTGAGCTGTGCCCTCTGCTCAGGTCTGGCTTGAGAAGACTCTCTTCCCCCCTTAAGCCGTGTGTATCCCAGCAGAGGTCCATGCCGTTGCCACCATGGCCGTTAGGGGACCCCAGTGCCACTTTTTCCGTAGGTTTAGTTGTCTTTGAAGGAGTCCTCGCTCACTTCTGAAACTCTTGTCACCTTCCTGGAATCCCTGCGCCGTGCTGTCCCTCCGAGCCGTCTCCAGCCCTCAGCGCTTTTCCTAGGACGTCTCGGAGAAATCTGGCTGTCACATCGGTGTGACAGGCAACGTCACCGAGCTCCGGCTGCTCGCAGCCTTACCGGAGACGAGGATGGCCGAGGGCCGTAGCCCTGTCGTAAGACTCTCTGCTCAGACGTCCTCCGCATCTGCCTGCAGCTTTCTTGGTAAATCCCAGCACGGGGCATTTTAATCACCTGCCTGAAGAGCAAAATCAAAACTTTTTTTTCGTGTAGGATTTGAAGGCTGAATTCACTTTCTTGAGTTAGAAAAAAAAAAAAGTTGTGCAGGGACTGTCATGAAATACGACATTCCTCCTTCAGGACCAAAATGTCAAGCGAGGATCTCTGGAAGCTCTCCTTTGTAGGATGGCTTGACCAGTCTAGGCTCTCTTCGGGGTGAAGGGAGTCTGGGATCCTCCCGCAGGTCCTGCCTGTCCACCTATTCTTCCTTTCCCTCAGCCGGGCGAGGTCAAGGCTCCCCTTGGGGTCAGGTTTTGGTGAGGGTTGCTGTTAGGTGCTGTTGTGCAGGAGAAGCGTTGGCCATCACTGGCATGACACCGCGCTGGCGCGTTCGGGCTCTCCTCGGGGTGGCTTTTGAGGTAGGTCTGACCCTCGGGACCGATCTTCTTCTCAGCGGCGGTTGTTTTGTGGTGAGGAATATTAAACTGAGATTTGAGTGAGTTTAGGGGCTTATCACATGTGAAACTTGTTTGTGTCCATGCTCCACCGGTCTGAGACAGGATCCTGCAGAAAACTGCTGGGCTGGGAATGAATGAAGACACCCAGGTGGCTTTTCTTGCTTCTGTAACAGCAGCTGAAGTCAACTGAGAGGTTTTTTGGCTCTGCCCCAACGTCTCACCAAGTCCAGGGCTACTTTGCTTGGGGACGGGGATGTTGGAAGCAGTCTGCTTTCTTGAGTGTGCTTCACATGGACGTTGGGAGGATGCTCAAACTCCACATGCTCTTGAGAGAATGTTTGCAGAACTGTCACGTTCCTGAACACAAAGCCAGCGTGAGGACATTGTCACCCTAGGTAGATGCGGAAGTCCTCTCTGCTGGTGGGAGCATCCTCAAGTGTCTTCTGCTGAGAGTGCTGTTTCCACTTGGGTACAAGATTGTTGCTTGATTGCTGGAAGCTGTGCGCGCCTCTTGGAGGGATCGCTGCTGACTGTCCCAGGCCCCTGTATCTTGCGAAGTGTCATAGAATCACAGAAGGGTTTGGGGGGGAAGGGACCTTAAAGACCATCTAGTCCACCCCCCTGCCATGGGCAGGGACCCCTCCCACTGGACCAGGTCACTCCAAGCCCCGTCCAACCTGGCCTTGAACACCTCCAGGGATGGGGCAGCCACAGCTTCTCTGGGCAACCTGGGCCAGGGTCTCACCACCCTCACAGTCAAGAATTTCTTCCTAACATCTCCTCTAAATCTGCCCTTTTTCAGTGTAAAACCGTTGCCCCTTGTCCTGTTGCAACAGGCCCGGCTAAAGAGTCTGTCCCCATCTTTCCTGTAGACCATGGAGGAGTTCTTGAGACTAATTGTAGAGACTCCAGGATGGCTTTCCAAAGGTTATTTATTATTTTACTTGTGAAATTGCATGTTGGAGTTGGGGTCCTAAGCAGTTCTTCCTTTTCCTGCCATAGATGACGTGCGTGGAGAAAACCGGCAACGATGAGAAGATGCTCATCAAAATCTTCCGGTGCTTGGGGAGCTGGTTCAACCTGGGTGTCCTGGACAGCACCTTCATGGCAAACAGCAAGTTACTGTCACTCCTCTTCGAGGTGCTGGTGAGTACTTCTCTAGGGAAATGAGGTGGTGGTGGGCCTTGGGTACCGGGAGGGTGTCACTTTTAAACCCAGGAGGGTCTGAGGAGTGGCACTGTTTTCCCGTGGGCGCTGTGCAGGTACGGAAGGTGAGTTTTGGCCCTCCTGTCTTGAGTAGGAACCCTCTGGTCTTTACTTCCATCGTCTCCTTAGCGCGAGCTGTCCCTCCCTGCTAGGAGGTGGGGAAGACCAAGCTCTCTGCACACAGTACCAGATCTGTGCTCCTGACGTGATGACCTTGGGGTTGTTCAGCCTGGAGAAGAGAAGGCTCCGGGGAGACCTTAGAGCCCCTTCCAGTATCTGAAAGGGGCCTCCAAGAAAGCTGGGGAGGGACTTCTTACAAGGGCACGTAGTGATAGGACGAGGGGTGATGGCTTCAAACTGGAAGAGGGGAGATTTAGATTAGATCTCAAGAGGAAATTCTTGACTGTGAGGGTGGTGAGACACTGGCCCAGGTTGCCCAGAGAAGCTGTGGCTGCCCCATCCCTGGAGGTGTTCAAGGCCAGGTTGGACGGGGCTTGGAGCAACCTGGTCTAGTGGGAGGTGTCCCTGCCCATGGCAGGGGGTTGGAACGAGATGGTCTTCAAGGGCCCTTCCAATCTAAACCATTCTATGTGTATCAACTCATAGAATGGTTTAGATTGGAAGGGACCTTGAAGATCTTCCTTTTGTACCGGTGGTCTGCCTTGGAGGACAGCGGGAGAGCAGCAGCACAGAGCAAGAGCCCCCTTCGGGCTGCTGCTGCGAGGTCCCACATGTCTTCCCCGCCTCCCGTTAGCCCTGGGAAGCTGTGAAGGCAGCACACAAGTAACCCCTGATATTGGCCGACCTCTCCAGGGTGGAACCAGAAGTACACTTGAGGGTTTCCTCTGCCTGTGCGCTTGGTCCTTAGTTCAGGATTTGTGATGTGGGGACACGACTGATGGATGGGAAGGACCGGCAGAGTTTTCAGAAGTAAATAAAAAAGCAGATATGTGGTTTTTGGCTATTTGTGTGGTGGAAGGAGACTCTGCGGCTCCTTCAGGGTTATCCTTTCCTGCCCATCTTCTATTTTGACCCAGAGAACATGTGCTCAGAGGTGAGCACCGGGCCCTGTTCCAGGGCAAGACAGGAAAGACCCCGAAATCTCTCCTTGCCTGGTTTTACTGGGAATTGCGGCTGTCCCTGCGGAGCTGGCTGGGCGGACGGCGGCAGGGCAGAGCGCAGGTCGCTGTGTCAGGCTGCCGCAGAGACAGAGGTGTCGGCTCGCAGGAACCTTCCTGCCGCATTGCCGCTCCTGATCCTGTCATCTCCATAAACCCGCTGCTCCGCTCGCCAGCAGACAGCGCGTCGAGGAAAAAAGTTCAAAGACTGTTTAATCTCCTATTTATATCTGCTCTCCTTATTCCTGCCGTACTAATCACCGGTTTGGGAGCCCGTGTTAAGCAGAGATCTTGTCTAGCTCACGCAGGAGCCAGGTTCCGTTTTTCCGTGACGGTTGCAAAACATTTGAGGGCAGAACAGAAGATTTAACGTCTGAGAAATGGCTGTTTCTAGCCGTGAGCGTGGGCTGCCACTGCTGCCCGTGGCAGGTGCCAGGTGCGCTTTTGAGCCTACGTAGGCTTTAAAAGAGGGATAATTTTGGTCTGAAACACGTTGTCCTTGCTCCAAGTCCAGTTGTTTTATGGGGCTCTGAGCAAAATAGATTTTTTCGGTGCGTTGTTGAAGTAAGCTGGCCGCCCTCACGGGTTTAAGAATCGGTTAGTTTTGACTTTAGCAGTTGTCTGTCGTTGAAGAAACTGCATGGGCTTAATACTAAAATCAATATTTTTGTTTTGTTTTGTTTCCTTTTCCAGATTTTCCATAAAATAATAATTTGATTCCTTTTCTGACATTTTCACCTTGGAAAATTAACTACTGAAGGTGTTTGGGGTGGGGTTTGTTGGTTTGGTTGGGGTTTTTTTGCCCTATCTGAATGCGGGAGAGCTGAGGAGGCTGGTGAAACAGGAGGTTGGGAGAGAATCCCGCATCGCCGCCACAGAGAGGGCGATGAACTGGATGAAGAGGAAAGGAGGAATTCCCGGAAGCCAGAGGTTTCTGCGGCGGCACTGCGGGGACCTGTGAGCCGGCGCGGGAATTGTCTCTTCCTCCTCCCCTTGTTAGGATCCCTCATTTGCATTTGTTCCGTGATGCCCATTCAATTAACTAGGGATGCAGATGAGGGCTCCCGTTCCGTGGGAGAAGGAGTAGACGATGTTCCTGCAGGGACCCAGCTCCCGAGCGAGCGGTGCTGCAGCAGAAACATGTCTCCTCCAGAACAGAGCGGTTGCCTCGCCAACCTTTTTGTCCTGTTAATCTCACTTTCAAATCAGGCGTTTTTCCCCGCCTTCCTTCCACCTTCACCTGGGACCGTGGATTGTTTTCCAAATGCGTTGGGATCTCCTGTGAAAGGACACATGCAGAGAGTTTGCTGCTCCTTTGTTTCCTCCCCACGCTTCGCTCTCTGCTCCTCCTTAGTATGCCGGCCTCCGCTCCCGCCTGAATTGCTCGGGGCTCCGCCGGGGCCGTTAAAGCGCCTGTTTAAATCAGCCTCACACAACCCCTATAAACATCTACCATGGGGACCTGAAATCCACTTGTTTACCCCCAGACCATTGCAATGATAAATATCAAATCCAGGCTGGGCGGAGAATGGCTGGAGAGCAGCCCTGAGGAGAAGGACTTGGGGG
>VYXH01003089.1:0-38346 GCA_013397275.1 Burhinus bistriatus
AAGGTCTTTTCCAACCTAAGTGTCTCTATGATTCTATGATCATGAGCACCTCCATTATCTCAGTAACCATCATAGCATAGATTAGTTGATCCATATCTTGACCATATTTTGCCCAGGTTATGGACATTACCATAAACAGGAAACACTTCATTGACTTTGTATGCATATGTAACCACCTAAAGAACATTCTCTTCTGCTGGTATTCAGTACCTTTTCAGGTCCCACATCCTCACTGAGTTTCCAGCAGCTGCATAGAGGAATGTGCCAGTTGGATTTAGTGCAATCTGATTGATCTGGTTCTCTCCAGCTGGGATAGTGACTGTTCTGTTAGTACTTCCTGAACACGCATCACCCGGCATCGCCTGGCCTGAAGACCTGAGTACAGAGAGGAAGGAGGAAAAAAAAAAAGAAAACAAACTCCCTTATTATGCATTCATAATAAGCCAATTATGAATATTGAACATTTGATAAAACACTATAGGCATGAATGCAAATTGGTTTCTGTTTCCATATATTACCAATGCCCTACAGTGACTTAGCCTGAACACAAAGAAAGCCTCCAGCCACAGTGTACTTAAATTACACTGTGCTGCACTATTGAATTAAATCTAATTTATTTTTTTTTTAAATCTAAAAGTAAGATTCATTTAGACTCCTCACATTCAAGGTTTAGCATACTTACGTCAAAGTCCGAATACACTTAGCAGAATCTCTGATGTCCCACACCTTGATATAGGAGGTTGAGACTGTGAAAACCAGGCTAGTGTAGTTGCAATATTTTATAGAAACAACATTATTTGGATGACCGCCCAGAGACATAATCTCTTGTCCAGTTACCAGATTCCAGACTTTACAGGTACGATCTAAATAAAGACAAGCAAAAGCGAGGGAAAAAAGATTAAAAATTTAAACAAACAAAACCCACCAAAGAAACACCACAGAAAACATGTTTTTCCAAAACTCAATTTTAAAAAGTCCATACATTCATTCACACTCATACATAACCCTCCATTTTGGTAGGCACTTTTAAAGACTCATTTAATTAATCTGCTTTTGTAGAGTACACATGGGCATTATCAAAACTAAGCAAGGTTAATCATTAAATGTTTGTAGAAGATGTGCATATTAGGTCCCATAGCATTTTAAAAGGATAAAATGCCATGTCAAGCCCAAACTGTCAAACAGTTTGAAGGCTGTAAAGTTTGAATGATGACAGATCAAGAGAACTACTCAATTTTTAATTCAAGGAATCTTCATCAGGCACATAATTCAGGAGGGGCTTTGAGCCTCACTGTGACAGGGGACTGACAGCCACAACAAAATTACAAAGGTGAGAAGTGATCCAAACCATTTGGTGCTTTAGGAGCCTCTGAAAATCCCAGTGTAGGCACTTTAGTCACAGTTTTCATTTAGTAGCAAAGGAATTTAAATACTGCAACTTTTGTGTACTGAAGGCCCAGATGCCTAGAAGTTCTCAAGGCTTCTGCAACACAAATGGAGTACACACAGGAAACTCTCCTTGTTGCACCACGTCTGTATCACTCCTTGTATTTTAGAAGTACGCTTTTAGTGGAATAAGCACTGGGAGGATGAAGAGAAAACTTCATGTGTAGGCAGTGTTTATCAGAGCACGAAGAAAGTAAGTATACCAGGAACTCAGAGACTTTAAAAACCCCAGCTATCAAGATCAGAGCCCAATATCTGCAATGCACCTGAAAGCTTATCAGCATTCCTGAATTGCCACTGTCTGCTAGTGTTATGGCTGTCAGTGAGCTGAGGCTTTCTGCTTCAGCAACAATTTCCAAAAGATTTAACTTTAATTAAACTGCTGTCTACAGTCTTGTACTCTTGAGTACAAGTATACTTTGTAAAGTTTTCCCCTCCAAAAATATACACAGCAAAAATTCTTCCATAAATATGGGAAGCTAGCATATGACAAGAGCAAATATTTACAAAAGCTGCAAGCACCCCTACGCTAAAAACAAAACCTTTAGAACACAAATCTAGATGTAAAATAAAAAAATAAATTTGAAAGTAGGGGGGTTTTTCCACATAGCCACTAAATTTGAAATCTCAATACAAATTAAGCAAGCAACATTTACAGAAGCTAAAAATGCATTTGTATCCATTTTCACAAATGCTAAAATGTTGGCTTAAAACTTATTAGACCAAAAGTTTGCCAATTCACTTTAAGAACCTGTCTTGGTATGTTTAGCAGCCAGGTAGTAGAATAGCCACAGAAAGCACAGCTTTCTTCCAAAACACTATTTCTACCAGCTTGAAAAGTTCATAGAGTGGCTGCATCATCCAGCAGGCAATTTAGTGACTACTAGATCTAGCCCCTCTCACAACAGCCATACAACTCTTACGCCCACAAGGGACAGGACAAGGTGCACAGGGGAAGCAGAAAATGGCCATAGCTCTGCTCAAAGAATCAACTGTGTCAAGAAGAATCCATTCAAAGCCTGTAGGTAGCACAGCCAAAGATTTGCTAATTTCCACCTCTACCCCTACCCTGAGACTATTACTTTGCATTGCACATAATGTGTGCACATGTTTTCATGATTGGTTCCATCATATCACTCAACAGATGTTAATGTTCTTCTAGAGAGTTACTTTTTCCACTACAAATAAACAGCCAAATACTACCCATTGGAATCAAAAACTTGTAGATAATTACTGTAAATCCTTCTTCAGCTTATGTTGCAAAATTAATCCTCACACTTTTCCACTGTCTTTACAGCAGTAAGCACAAACTGAGAATTTCACAATACCCCAGGTTGTCAAAGCAGCCTCTGTAGGCAGCACAGATGCATGAAGCTTGCCTAACCTTTAGATCCAGTAAAGAGAAGATCATCAGTTGCGTCAACACAAAGCACAGCCTTGGTATGTCCTTCAGCTGTATAAATACACTGAAGTGGGGACGATCTGATGCATTTTGAAGCAGGGTATGGGTTAATTATCCCCCTAAAGGAAAAAGACAATGCGAGTTGGGCATAGTAATAGACACAAATCAAAATAATTTAATTAAATATAGGGAAAAAGTTATTCTAATTTTCTTACATGGGCACACAGCTGAATGCCTTTCATAAACTATGTAAGGATTTTTACTGTTTAGCTTCAACAAGTGTCAACTCTGGACTATCAGTTAAAGGAAATCACATACAAAAACAAACAAATGAGAAAGACAAGATGCTGAGTATTGGGTATATGGGAAAGTCTGCGTAATACTGGAAGAATGAGGATGCTTAAGGCTCCTGGATTCCTAGGACCAACCTTAAGACTGCAAATTGCATAAAGTCTAGTTAGTCTAAATAGCACATCTGAAAAATGGAGCAAGTGTAGTATACACTGCCAATCCCAAACTCAGCAGACATTTCACATTAACTGCCTTCTACAGACAGGCTTGGAGAACTGCTGCTAACTTGTGTGCCTAAGTAAGGTTCCCACTGCACCCTGTACCCAGCGCCACACTTGTACTCAAATGGCTAAAAGGGAGTATGGTTGGAGTACAGATACCCCCCCAGAGGAATCTTCCTGGCGTTTTGTAGCTAGTTCTGTGGTGATGCCAAAAGACTAACTCAGCCGGGGCAGGGGGAAGGAAAAAAAAAATAAAAAAATCACAGTTCATCACCAAACAAAAATTATTAGCAGCCTAAAATCCCATGCATACAACTGCACACACACAGACCCCACTGATTTCTGTGAAGTGTAGAAAAGCCTCAAGGTAATGCCCACAAACATGCAACACAATGCTGTGACCTGACCAGCTTGTAGTTAAGACTCACTGTCATGTTCTTCTGGGGATTACACACATAACTGAGAAAAAGGAACTAAGTCATAGCCCTACCTCACAAAAAAATTGTCAGCTGCTTTAGGAAAATGTAAAAATTCCATAATATTGCCCAGAAGCTTGCTGCAGGAAGGAAAGAGTCCTTCCTGATACTATCTAACTTTGTAACAATTAGCTGGTTTATCTAGTACAGTCTTAGAAATTATTTTATACATTTTTACTGCTCAGGACATCTCCATTCATATAATGCATTACTCCTCCACAATCCTTTTACAGATTTTGCTAATATTAATTTGCCTTAAACTGTTTGACATTAACTTCCTCATTTTGGAAAGGCATTCACCTTTTAGTCTGCACCTTTTTATGTTTTCAAGAATACAGGAACAATTTAGTTTATTATTATTAATTTAGGTCGCTGCTTTTGTTTTCTAACACCACACAAACCTAATACGGTTTTCTCTGTAGTATTCCCCAGTGGATCATGCTGTCTCTAGACAGAGTTATTCCTACTGCTGTTCTCACCTACTCGTTCCCTTGACAAGCCATGTAAAATACACGTCCTGGAGCTATTTATCTACCTAAGCACAGTGCTCTGAAATCTACAAACAAAAAATGCTACGACTGCTACAATGACCAGACAAAGCCACCATCACATTATTATTAGCCCTTTGACTGCCCTTCTCTTCATAAATTAAATTTCACTGAGTACCAAAATCCAACAGGAGCGGGGACATTTCCTTCATCTCTTAAGCCACTGTGCATTCTGTCAGAAAGACATAATAAAGAATCTAGTAGTTTTCATTTACACTGGGATTTAATTTTTACTGACCAAAGCATACAACTGAGGAGAAAGAAGGAGAGAAGCATATAAAACCTAAGAAAATGTCCACTCCTGTTTTTTTAAAGAAAACAAAGAGAGAAAGAATATGTCGAAGGGAAGGTTTATATCATACTTCATTTAAAAAGAAAAAACCTGACATGCTCAACAATGATAAGAACACCCTAAAAAAGGAAAGGGGGAGACATGCTTTAAAACTTCTGGCAAAAGCAAAAGAGATACAGTGCACAAGTATCAGGAAAATTCATGCAGCAAAATGAAATTTCCTAAGAACTGGAATAACTTCAGTGAGAGATGCCAAGAAAACAGAAAAGAGAAAGAGAGAGTACCTGTGTACCTCCGACAGAGAGGAATCACTTTCATCAGACCTACAATCAACAGTGATGGAATTGTGAGGAGAAAGAATATAGGTATCAGCAAAGTAAAGCCTCCACATGAGAAGAGCAAACAACAGCATGTCCAATTCAGAAAAGCAATGCAAATCCACATACAGTATGCAGCATTGCTCAGGGTATCTTTTAAACTGTGATAATGAAGGGGGAGCAGAATAATAACCTTAAAATAGCACTCTCAATAGTAAGTTACACTGGTAGACTGTCTCAGCCCAAGAAGCTGAGTAACACCAGCTGAGCCATTTCTTATTTCCCCAACTTTTTTTTTTTTCCCCCCACACAGAAGTGAAGGCAACAAAGTAAAAGGAGAAGATGGATGCATAATTTAACCTCCGTAACACAGTGCTTGTTGAAAATACCAAAAGGAAAAAAAGACTTCTGAACATCAATGCCTGTTAAGTGGAGAAGAAACATGTAAAGTGTTAATCATAAAAATATAAATATTAAAAATATTGATAGCCCACTGAAATAAGAACAGCAATTTGCAATCAATCCTAAGTTTAAAATCCTTCACCTCTTATTTTCAAAAATATTTAAAACAAAAAAAAACCCAAGAAAACACACAACAAGAAAAAAAATCCCCCCCAAACATGAATGTTTGCAGTATGTCTTAAGATGTCCTTCATTTTCAACTCAAATCAAGCAGATTCAGCAGTTTCAATTTGACTTCAAAGTCAGTCCAGAGAAAATGAAAAGGGTTACGCGAGAGTTAGCAATAAGATAAAGGTAGCATAGCTAAGATAAAGAAGTTACAAGCACAGTTAAACTACTGGAAGCCTTGCAAGCTACTGCTAGGTTACTCTGTAGACCACTGAAAAAAACCCAGAGTTTTATTAAAAAAAAACAAAACAACAAAACAAACCAATAGTGTAAACAGACATGAGCAATTTCTTGTCTTGCTACAGTCAGGACTAAAGGTCTATTCAAAGTTTGAGTTGCAGTTCATAAGCGCTGCATGGCACCAGTATCTGTAGTGAAACCTGCAATAAAGATTCTGCTCAAGTCAAGTCCACGGCAATTTGGAGTAAGGCTCCTACAGGAACAGATGCCTAACATGCCAGGAAACTGAGCTCTACTTCTAAACGAGGTATGAATATCACCTGCTCCTCCAGATCACCTCCTGAAGTCAGTCTGTTCAATAATTTGGATAATCTCTGACCAACTGTGTTCTAGCCATTTCAACATCCCATCCTCTGGGGTGCTGTTGTGACAGCACTTGGAGCAACACTACAGTGACTGAATTAACTATCAAAAGCACTATTTCCTAAATTGTCAGCTAAATCCTACTTTCAAGTGTAAACATGCACACAAATACACATACATCTAAGAATTTGACTGTTCTATTTTGGGTTTAAAACTACAAATACCAGACATAGCCTAGAAAACAGGAAACAAGGTTCAGCAGGAAATCGCTTTTCTTGAATTTTTACAGTGATTCCATGGAAGTTTAAAAAAGTTTCTTTGAAGACTACATGAAAACACAAGAAATGTCTCCTCGTGTCTTGCAGGAGAAGGGCAAAATATCTAACAGATGCTACACTGAGTGCACTTTGCAATTCCCTGGTTGGGGGCTGAGGCTTCCCTCTGTGACTTACTTATCCTGCTGAACTGATGTGTTTCCCTGAGAAACAGTAAGACGACTAAAAACATTCATTTCATTACGGGGCCGGCTTGGTGGGGAAGTAGGAGGTGACAGACTAGCCTCTGGGGCTCCAGAATCTGAGCTACAAGAAAAAAAGAACATCTTCTTTAACAGGTTATGAATGGTTAGAGAAGTTAAATTCAACATGCCTCAGGTGTTAGATGCTCTTTTCTTAAGCAAATAAATAAAATTATAATTCTAGTTACTGATGTTTTCCAGAGAAGGTAATAAATTTAGGACTACAAACTGCTGCAGAATGCAAGGTTGCAGAACATTCAAAGTTTACATGCTAACAGTGAAAGCTCCAGGCAGAAAACACACATATGTAAAATGATTAAATTCTTATAAAACTTTAGTTTCTTAGAGAAATTGATGACTTCCATTTAAAAAATAATAATAATAATAAAAGAAAAAAAAGAGGTCATTTGTAAATGCTCCAAAGGACATTTCCTTGGGGCTTAGCTCCGAGTTATTTTGTACAAAAAAATATTCTGGAAAAAAAACCTACCACACAGAAGTTGACCAGTGAATAATTTCACTGTTAACAATAAAAACTGTCCTAGAATTAAAGAACTAGAAAGATTTATTTTTGAAGAAAATATACCCAAGTTTTAAATTATTTCAGAGAAAATAAATTTAAAAGAATCTTACAGTTTCTGTTCTTTTGCCTTTGTCTTTTCCATTGTTTTCTCATAGGCTTTTCTCTTTGCTAAAGGTGAAGGCTCAGGTATCTTCTTCTCTGACAGAGATGGCTGTCTAGAACTAAAGCAAGAGGAATCATTATCTTACTTTAAGGCCCTTTACAAACTTGCTTTTCTGACATTAGCTGTCATTCTCCCACTCAGATTTCAAATTTCAGAATGTGCTTAATCTATTATTTTCTCTCTTGAATCTACAGACTCTAAGTGTGTTCTCACATTTTAATATAAAAATACACTGAGTTTATTAACTTTCACAATTCATCAACATATGAAGAGCCAGATACTGAATATGCAAAGGAGATCGACTAATTCAATAATAAGAGACTGACTAAAAGCAATACAGCAGAGTATGCATCTCAAATTAAGACCATGGAAAAGATGGAAGGTCTGACTAAGATCTAAAATTTCAGATTCCACAACAGTCACCTACAATAGACTACTTACAGACATGAAGAACAGAGAAATCACAATGAATCTTACATATGAATTAAACTTTGCATTAACATATTCATGTTTCAATGTCAAATTCAAAATTAGGAAATGAGAAAAAGTATTTCCATTGACAGACTATTAAAACATTGCTTCTGTTTGTTCCCCCTTCCCTTCTTCCTTGCTTTCCATCCCTCCTTTGTCTCTCTAGTTCTTTCTCTGAAATAATTCCAGCTCACAGTCACTGTGGTCTTTCTCACAGAATCACAGGGGCTGGAAGGGACCTCTGGAGATCATCTAGTCCAAGCCCCCTGACAGAGCAGGGACACCTAGAGCAGGTTGCACAGGATGGCGTCCAGGCGGGTTTTGAATGTCTCCAGAGTCAGAGACTCCACCACCTCTCTGGGCAGCCTGTGCCAGTGCTCTGCCAAAGCAAAGAAGTTCCTCCTCACGTTTAGATGGAACTTCCTATGGTCAAGTTTGTGCCCATTACCTCTTGTCCTATCACTGGGCACCACTGAAAAAAGACTGGTCCCATCCTCCCAGCACCCTCCCTTTAAATATTTGTAAGCATTGATGAGATCCCCCCTCAGCCTTCTCTTCTCCAGACCAGAAAGACCCAAGTCCCTCAGCCTTTCCTCATAAGAAAGATGTTCCAGCCCCCTAATCATCTTTGTAGCCCTCTGCTGTACCCTCTCCCAACCTTCTGCTCCCCATTAAAAACAGCAGAAAGATCGAGTGCAACATTAATGCTGACACCCAAATGTCATCATTTCACCACAGTCAGATTAAAAAAAAAGGAATCTGGATTGTCTCCACTCTCCTGAACTCCCATTTCCCACTAGCTGGGCAGTCAGAAAAGCAATATTTGCTTTAATTTATCCTTTTGTGTGTGTGCGTGTTTAGAAGTTGTTTCTACTACCATAAGGACCAGAAACACTTACTAAAAGAGAGAAAGCAGATTCTGAAAGTGCTTTTGTATGACACAGTTTTATAAGCAGACAAAGTTCATTTGGCAGGCCACCTGCTCGACACAGTTACTAGCATCTGGTCTCAGAGCTCTACAGGCTCTGGGTTTACATAGCTGCAACTCCCTTACACAAGAAAAGCTGTACCAGTTTCCCTTGAGAGGAAGTCTGTGCTATATAAAATCCATCTGAGGATTGGCATGCAGAATAACACAGTTTACCAAGGAGAGCACAACCAAGAACAGCTAATTGTCTCAAGTGATCACGCACACTGATCACAAGACCTAATTGGAAGGTGAAGGTCCTACCTGTAGGACCTAGTGCCAAGAGTTGTGCGCCTAGAGTCCTCCCAGGCTTTTCAAAAGACAGGAAAAGGAGGACAAGTAACCTGTCTGGTTTTGCACAAAAGCCTAGCAGTTAAAGCACACAAAAAGAAGGGGAAGGTGGGTTCAATTCTCTCCTAAAGGCCAGAGCACCCATGTCTCTGCAGGGCTCCCTTACCTCTAGGCATACCCTGCAAAGGACATGAAAAGAGGTGGAACAGGACACACTCCCTCCTCTCTTTATGATGGACCAGTAAGCATTTAGAAATGCAAAAGTCTTGGGGTCACAAGGCAAATCCTATCATCAGCCTCATAGCTAGATCTTTCAGCAAGGAAGACAAACTTAGGTTATAGTCTCCACTGCCATGGTTGCCTATGTGTCTACTGTGAAGCTACTACATTAAATAAATCACACCAGAAACTGGAACCCAAGCTCCTCTATCTCACACCAGCATCCTGCATACTCAGACATGGAGCCAGCTACCTCTTGATCACTCTCCACCTGCCCCTTCAGTCTTCCATCTTTGACTCCACAGTGGCACGTCATCAAAAGAAAGTGTAAAGAGCATGATCATATTATGAATTCTTTTTGAAAGCCTGGAAATGCAGGTATTATAAAAATGCAGCAGTCTCACTTCCTAAGCATAGATATAAAACACAGGTGCATGTTGTCAATGACCTGAATGAAAAGGAGCAAGACACACACCTAATTACAGGTTTCCAGTGCCCTTTTAGATTTCCCTGGATATCGGATATCTGAACAGAGCTGGCACAAGACCTACAGGAGACCGCTCTACTCCAAAGAGGGTGCTGTAAATGAGTTGAGCATATCAAAGGACAATGGCACTAGCCATCTTTGTAAACAGAATTCCAACCAAACTAACTGTTGCCCACATGCATTTAGATGCTTCTCTGAATCACCACAGATCTGAGAAAACTGAGAGATTTCCAGAGTGGAGCAGTTTGTACATATGTAGACACCTAAATTTGCACCTAAACATATAAATAATTTCTGTCGCTTCTAGAGAATGCATATTTTGGATCACTGTTACTGCTGCTACATCCCTGAATGACACTTAAGTGACCCAAGGGAGATAATGTCTATTGCAGATAAGACCACACTGCTTCAGAAGAATGTATTTTATTACAAGGGATATGATGGCACTACAGGCCCATACAGGACGGCCAGATGGCTCACAAAGACAACCTTTCTTCAACAATGACCAGTGACCAACAAACACAGAAATACTGTAGAAAGTATATTGAGTTCGAGTTTTGAAAAAGCATCTCAATTACAGTGACAAAGTCACTGCAGACTAATTGTGGGAATTTTCAATCACTTATCTGCTAAAACATGATCAATAATAAAACAAAATATATGTAAGGACGAGTGTTGATTGAACTGATTTATTGACAGTGCGTAATTCTCTAATGCTCACAGAACACAGTTTTGGAAAAATCTTGTCTTGCCTCATTGCTGGCTCACTTTCATAAATGGATACATTCTAGAAGATGGAGTGAGGCAAAAGCTGGTATTACCTGAGTCCTGGATGCCAGGTCATAACACTTGATGTTTTAAATCTTGAAGCTTCAAGAGTCTCTAGTGATCTCACACTAACTGCTGAAACAGTGGGTTTCTCCACCTATCCTCAGCCCCAAGAGCATTCTTTCCAAGCAGATTCTACTTGTAATATGCACGGAAGCCATCAGCATGGGTTAATAATTGCTGTCAGCAGTGTTTTACTGTTCACAATTGCCACCTCAAGCACATGCTAGAAATACATAGTAACAATAATACACATTGCAAATGTACATTAGATGGAGACTGCTGTAAAAATATTATGCAAATAGGACAGATGGATAGTGAAAGATGCATAATTTCAGAATCTGTAACATGAAGATAGCTATGGGACACAGTTTTTCCGTATCACTGAACATGGCAAGCGCATTCAGTTTACCCATGAGTTTGTGCAATATAGGAGCTAGTACTTAAAAAGCCAAGAAAAGAGTCTCTAGCAGTGAATGGCTAATAACCAACAGTGATATTGGTAGATATAAAAAGAACAGCAAGAGCAAATAAATAAAATAATAAAAGAAAAAGAAAAGAGAGTGTGCATGTGAGAGACCTGCTGGCCCCAAAGTAAAAAGACAAAAATAGTGCTTTTAGTTCTATTTGGCATCAAGTAACACTTTCAATCAGTAAAACTGTTCTGCAGGTAAGTGCAACCTGCAAATAGAAAGGATTTTTGAGGATTCATAATATCTAATGTGTTTCTTTCAACTTTACACTTGCATACTCTATTATTGTATAGATGTCTTCATTTTAAGCATGGTCCACACAAGATGACTCACAGAAAGATTTTACCTAATAGTTAGGACCATATGCCAATACTACTACCACATTATATAAAGTTTTTGGGATGGGTTTTTTATCATCTTTCTGCTGTTCTAAGCAGATTCTCACAACCTCCCTAGG
This sequence comes from Burhinus bistriatus, assembly GCA_013397275.1. NCBI lineage: Eukaryota > Metazoa > Chordata > Aves > Charadriiformes > Burhinidae > Burhinus > Burhinus bistriatus. The sequence continues at coordinate 11,563 of VYXH01003089.1, forward strand.
ATGTGTATTTCCCATAGCACTAATAAAGCAAAGTATCCAAAGTACTAGATGTGTTTTTCCCCACTACTTAGAAACAAGGCTACAATAATTTTACTATGACAAAGCAACTTAACAGAACTTGTCTCTTCAGTACGAAACATGTTACATCAGTGCATTTATACTTTCTAGAGTGGTGATGGTAGAAAAGAAGGAGGATCTTTGTCAGTATTATTTAGTAAGCTTCAAGTATATCAACCTCCTTTGTAAAGTTAAACTAATAGATTACAAGAAATTAGCAACATGCATTTTTTAAAAGCAAAAGATAATTAGTACAGCATGGCCAAACTTACATGCTGCCTATCTTAGAAGGTAAGCCAGATGGTGGGGGAATAAACTCTCTGTCCCTAGCAGAAGTATCATTTGTGTCAGCAGCCATCCCACTTTCTTGTGTTTCTGCAACTGATGCAAGAGGGCCAGCCAAAGTAGAGTCTGCAGCACTAATGTCAGAGACTAGATCGCTGCTGTCCGCATATAGTAATTCCATCTGGGTAGTGGTCCTCCGGCGGGCCTGGAAACAAATAAAAATCAAGTTGTGACTTAAACATTTCATAGTATGTGTCAAAAGTACTACGTTTAAGCTTATCATTAGCTGGTAAATAGCATCCCTCTCGATTTACTTGGCAACTACCTTTGGAAACTAAATCAAGGAGCTCACCTCTACTCTTTGGCAACGATTTCAGAGGAGGCAAATCAAATTCAACAGCATGAAACACTGGTTTGACAACTGGTTTCCAAGGATGTCCTTTCAACCAGCTACAAGTGCCTGTCATTACCACAGGAGTACAGTATTATTCTCCTAAGGTTTATCCAAATGAAATGTTATAAAGGAGAGAGGAATTAAGCAAAGTGTGAATTTAAATAGGTACAATTATATTGGCATGACTTCTTACATTGATACTACTTCTGATATAAAAACTCTGCTTCTTACTTAGTTTATGTCACTTCAAAAACAGTTTAAGCCAACATGAATTAAGATTCGCTCAGCATTTCAACAATTTGAAAACAACAGAAAACCTCACAAAGGAGCCAAGCTTTGTGCAACACCGTCATTCTTAAAAACCTGATCATACGTGTTAGGTGTGATGATGCTGTGAAATTAAGATCTATTCCTCAGAGAAAGGCCACTGGGGAAGACTAAGGTCCAGTCTGAACAGAACCATTACAAAAATGACATGTTTATTTTATGCCAACATTTTCAGACCAAACTCACTCAGTTTACCTGCCCAAAGAGCTGCACACCAATGAATGCTACCAATAATGCAACAGCCATACCTAGATATATTCCTCCAAAGCCAACTACAGTTAAAAGAGTGGAGGCTAAAGTTCTATTCGTTTTGCAAACTTGGTTTATGCTCCTGTGAGCACAGAACAAAAATGGCAATCAGTGGACATGTTTCCAGTTCCCACTGCCATTAATATTAAACTGCAGACAGCCTAGATATATTTCTCCAATGCCAACTGTAATTAAGAGCCTGGAGGTCAAACTTCTATTTATTTTATAAACTTCCTTTACATTTCTACGACCACAGAAGCAAATCGCAAACAATAAGCACATTGACAGTTCCCACTGGCATCAACATCAGACTGCAGCCTAACTAATAGTAAACTGCAAATCTACTCCAGTTTGGAGTACTAGTAATTGAAAGAATGTATCTCTTTCTGAAACTGTAAAAATCCAACCACAAAATATTGAAAAAGTATATTTTTATCATTGCTTCTCAGAGAGGAGTATCAGACAAAAGCATTACATATAAATCCCATGAATAGTATGTCAGTTCACCTTTTGCATGTCTTTGTTCATTAATGTTTCTACAGCATTGCCATTAAAGTATGAATTGTTATCATCAGTGTACAGCCTACCTTGCTTTTGGGTTTGACTTCACCACAAAGCTTCAAAAGGTCTGAAGATAATGAACTAAAAGAAAATTGCATCACAGTTAGAAAGAGAATAGTCATATTTTTGCAGAACGTGTATTGTTACTTGATTCTTTCTGCTGAAATGCTGGGCAAAGTGGAACAAAACAATGTTTGAGGTATCTTCTAATGGATACATGATGCATTACAGAGAGGAAATTACAGTAATTTTTCTAGAACCAGATCCAGTTACTGGTTAACAAAGACTGCTCACCTTCCTTCTGTCCCAGGACTATGCAATGGTACATCCTCATCAGTACTATCTTCCAAATTTTCTAGAAAATTTCCAAAAGAATAATGTTAGTCTATCAATCTACAACAGGATGTGCAGGTTTTAAGTGCTATACAAAACAGCTCAGACAATGTTGAACTTAGATGAACAGCATATGAAAGGCAGGGATTTTCAAAATATCTTGACTATTTGCTAGCCAGTTCCCATTGAATTTTCCTGGTACCTCTAAGGTTTTTTTCATACAATCTAAATAAATCATACACCTAGGCATACTGTTCCAAATGCAGTCCTCTACTTATTGCAGCAGAGCAACAGGGATGACAGAAAACCAGAAATAAATTCTAGAAGGAAATCTGGAAGACGATAAAGCAAAGGAAATTAACTGCAAGATATGGAAGAGACAGGATGTAAATAAATGGACAGCAAGGATGTCTTTTTTTTTTTTTTGTAATCTTCTTGCTTTAAGACAGAATCAGCCTGGTTATAATGAAAAAAAATTCTATTTTTAACTAGCTAGTAAGCTGAGGCTCAGCCTCAGCTTATATAGAATGGCACCATTTGCGCTGACAAGAAGCAAGTGCTTTATTAGTATATAAGCATTTAGATTTCAAAACAGGATGATGCCACCATTTAATACTTTAGAACTGCTTCCTAAAAAGAGATTAATTGTAGTGAAGTTAATTGTAAAATGAAGCATTTCAGTAGAAATGCTCCTGAAGTAAAATGTGTACACAAACCTGTCCACAAAAGACAAAACCAGCATGCATGTCACACACTAACACTGTCAAACATCAGATTAACATGTCTGCATGCAAACAGTGCAAAACATTAAGCTGAGACAGCCAGTCCAGGGCATACGTAAAGTCAGTTCCAAACTGTTGGGAAACCAAATCCCTTAACTTGCATATTATTCTAATAATACATTTTAAGCATAGTTTAAAGACATAGGTAATACATTCCTGCAAGTAAAGTCCCTTATTTTGAATATACTCCTGAAATTCCATTACATCTCTCCGTTATTATTACGGACACTTTATTTACTTAATTTCTGCCAGAAAGCAGATACCATTTGTAATGCATAGAACCAATATATTTGGTACCCGTATTAGAATAGGTTTGTCCATGTATATGTTTTAAGTGCAAGTTCGTGCTTTGGAGAAAGGGAGGAAAGATATAGTACCCAGTTGAATTCTGAGAAGGAAGGAAAAAAAAGGAAAATGCTGCCTTCTTGTGTATGCTACATCTAAAAATGTTTCCTGAAAAAGTCAAAACCATATATCAATCTAGCACCAACACCAACAGTGCACTTCAGAGGTATCCAACTGCTATATTAGTTTTAACAATGTAACCTTAACTATCAGAAATACAATAGTATTAAAAAGAAAGCAGGGTCACAGGAATAGCACTCAACTTTTTTTTGTTCTATCCTGGATTTGAGCCCCCATTAAACCTTTTTTATATACGTTATTATTCTATGTCTTCTGCAGAAAAGGGGATCTAGAGTACTGCTCCTTCTAGCAAGGCACAAAAGCACCGTCAATAAAATGTATTTTTTAAAAATATAAAGATTCATATTGGGGTGATGTTACTTCATCCCCTTCTCACAAAGAACTTGCGATCAGCTTTTACAGGTAACAACGCAGAAAGTGTGGGATGGCTACAAAAGATGGGATTGTATTTGTAGGCTCACACTCATGTGACCCAACATGTACTGATATTTTTCTTCAGTTTGTCTGCAATTCAGCACAGGAAGACTGCAGGAAGCCCCTAGGTAGAAACCAGCATACAGAATCAACAAAAAGAAATTAGAAGAGGCAGAAGAGCAAGACTCTGCAAGAAGTCCTGAGCGAGCAGAGATGAAAGGAGCAATAAAGTTAGTAAGGGCAGTATTGCTTGTGAGGAACAGCAGAGATGACTGCTAATAAACCAATGATTGAAGAACAGTGAAGAGCTTTTCTGATGACTTGTCTTCACCCTTATGCAGAGGCAACTGGAGAGTACCACTACCATGCAGTACACCAGCACAGTGCATCCAGAGGAAGTGATGTTTGACCAACTGTCTCAAGATCTGCACATACATGGCTATGAGTCACATCCATGAATGTCCAGATGTCACAGGTGGGAAGGACAAGCAGCTCCCACAATTCTTCAGAAAGGAGTCACTCCAGCAACGCTTTAGGACTCAACTTTGTGGTCATGTTAACTCTTCACAGGAACAGATTGGATAGTGAATGTCAGCTAGTTCATCCACACACAAGGTAGGTGTGCATTCAAAACCCATTCTGAGGGTCAAAACCTGAGCCTGTGATGTGCTTTGCTGCAGACTGAACCCTTTTCTTAAGTCTATGCTTGAATGCAGGTACACAACTACATTGGGGAATGCCCAAACTTCTTCAAGCCAAGTATGTTCAAATGGCTAAGAACTTCTGAAGATATCAGAGCTGAAAGCAGACATCAAGGGAGTTGTTCACAAGCAGGTGATGACAAGCACCCTGAAGGTACAACCCCTCTGCTTGGGATGGGGCTGGCTGAGTACTGCCACTCAGCTGTTAGGCAGCCTGGTGAAATTGGTCTCAGGACCTGATGCAACCCATGCTTCCATCCCTGGGATTGTGTCAGGTTACCAGGGATCCCCTGCACCAACAAAGTCCCTGCTGACCAGCTGGCACTCCCAGCCTTGAAGCCTCACTCTAATGGTATCTGAACTCCTTGCAGTTCAAAAGTCACCATCATTGAGTCACCATCCCTAGATGTGTTTCAAAGTCGTGCAGATGTGGTGCTGAGAGACATGGTTTTGTGGCAGACCTCGTAGAGTAGGGTCAATAGTTGGACTGGATGATCTTAAAGGTCTCTTCCAACCTAAACGATTCTATGATTCTATGAAAAGATTTAGCCACTAACAACCTACAAAACACAGACTATCAATGGTTTGGATTTCAGCGTGGACTGAGGTTAGTGTGCCTTATTCAGCCAAGATACACTCACAGTGCAGTTTTCTTCCTATGAAATGTTAACATAGTCCTGACTGGTTTAGGTGTTTTAAAAGGCTCAGTTCATGTGTGCCAAGTGTTGAAAAGCTTATTTGATGAGATATATTCTACAAAAATTGTCAGAATAGAGCTACTGTTTCAATGCTTTTAACAAGTGTCTTTTAACCGCTCCTGATGCGGAAAAGCCTGTCCAGAGCTAAAGAAAATGCAATGCTAACTTCTTGACTGGAGAAGCATTCCTCTCACTCCACCAGCAGTGAACACACACACATGCACACACATTAAGGGTCTATTTTAGATACACCGTGATATTAATAAACCGTTGAGGTTCCTGAATAAATACTGGTTGTATGCAGCAAGATGCCCTGACACAGATCTTCAGGTATCACCTGTCAGGAAGCTGGCAAAGTTCTCACCAGTTTACACCAAACGTTGATCTATCCCAGGTAGCCAAGAAAGCCAATGGCATCTTGGCCTGTATCAAGAATAGTGTGGCCAGCAGGAATAGGGAAGAGGGAAGTGATCGTGCCCCTGTACTCAGCGCTGGTGAGGCCGCAGCTTGAGTACTGTGTTCAGTTTTGGGCACCACAGTATAGGAGGGACATTGAGNCTTTCAGGCAGTCTTGTGCTTTTGAAATGTTCCAAATGCCTATGCAAACTAGCACAGGACAGCATAGTGGGATTAGAAGTAACACAAGACCATACAAAAGGAATTTTTACTAACATTGGGAATATTTTTTTTAAAGTTTCAAACATAGCCAACTTTGTGGCTATGAGCAAGGGAGGGGAGAAGAGCGTAATTTATTTGGGAATCATTTAAAAGCAATAACAAAAGAGTCATCTCCTCAAAATCAGTGAAGTCAGTAACTAAACCCAATTGAAAAAGTGAGATATAATCTGCATTCTGTAGAATATTTACCTGACAAAATAAGCTATCTGCAAAAGGTTAAAAATGACGTTAAAAATTCCTTTTTTTCAGATCTAAAAAGATGAGCAGAATTTGTAACAGCTACAGCAGTAGTATATCATGAAATAGCTTTATGTAGTCTGAACATACTACAGGTTCATAAGCAGTACATCATAAATTTGAAATACAGCTCTGCTTATTGTGTTCACTTCTTATCTGACAAAACTAACTAACATGAGGGCTATGGGTGATTTCAGAAAGGAAGAAATGCTCTGTAAGCTCATGATAATGAGTACATTTACAGAATAGTTCATGCAAACTTCACAAACTGACGAATTCTAAGATGCACCAGTTAGTGAACATGAATGAATTAGTAACTCATGCAGCTGTACAGTACACAGAAAGCTAAACATACTTACCCAACGGTATGCTATCTAGGTCTGTGTAAAGAACAGCAACAAGGAAACAAAAGCAACACTCCAATCAAAACATATCCATTTATAAAAAGAAATAAAACAAAAGTACCCAAATGTATTCTAAATTTTTCTTAATATCATCTCATGAGAAGTAGAATAGATGCCGTAACAGACATACGATGCCACTTTCAAAATCACTAACATGTGATGATTGAACAGGATTGTGTATTTAGGATGTCACACTCAGAAGTTAAAATCATACCAAATTGTAAATGCATAGTCTTTTGTAAAAAAAAAAACCAAGCAGATTATTTGAATTTAAAAAGTCTCAGTAATAAAAAAAAGAGAAAAAATCTTTCTTCCTACATTTCACTGCCAAGGGGATATATTTAAAAGTTACATACACGCACATCTATTATGAAATAGAGTTGAAGTATAAGATGTTAAAATACAGCATCTATTCAGAAAAGAAATAGCCTAGAATGCCCAGTACAGCATGCATGAAAGGCAACATGACGTGCAGCTGACTAATCAAAATACAAGATGACAAAATTACCTTGCAAAGCATGGCCCAGCAAAGCATCAAGTTCAGGATTTAACTCAGCTTTTTCTTTCAGCATATGAAACAGCAGTTGGTTTTGAGTCGCACTAGTAATTTCTGTCTGCTTAAGGCGCCCCTCAAGAACTTTAATCTGAGCTTCTTTCTGAGCTGCTTGGAGACCCTAGGAGAGGGAAAGTAAGAAAAAGATGACAAATGCTTTATCACAACTCTTTTGTTACAAAGTGAGAATTGCCAAAACTTTTTAAAAACTACAAACACAAACAACGTGTGCAATGTAACCTTCCTCTCACATCCTAAAGATCAGGTGTCAACTGATCACATGTCAACTAAAGGACTTTTTTTTTTTTTTAGAGACTTATTAAACATTCATTTAACTTGTGTTCCTCAGACTCTGCCCGGCAAATACACATCTAGTGGTTAAGTTGCATGTGACTCCCAAATGCAATTCATTTGCATTTATTTAAGAGTAGCAAGCATCTGAAAAAAACAACACCTCCATTTTTCACAAATAAGTTACTTTTTTTTTTTTTAATGATTACCGATGATATTCTATAACAAACAACGGGGGTGGGACCAAAACAACAAAAAAAAACAAAACAAACAAAAAAACCCACAAAACAAAACAACAACAACAAAAAAACCAAAACAAAACCAAAAACCCCCACCCCCAGAACAGTAATCTTTCTTACAGAATCACCCAGTGAACTTTCAGCTTCTGCTAAGGCCTAACTTAAGAGAGAATCCATTCTAAGGAAAGTTCCCCTAGACCCATGGATTAGTGGGAATTTTTAAGTTGCAGAAAATGTAGCCAAGAAAATTTAGAGAGAATGGTTTCCAAGTAGAAGAAACAGTAGGGATAAATGAAGATACGACACACTTTCTCAAAGACTTGTAGGATAACAGAGGACTTTGAGTGCTAGCACTTAAGAAAAGTGTAGTACTATGGACTTACACATTAGATTCCTATTTTATCATGAACTAAAACAACGTATCAATAGACATATTTTGCCTGTGGAAACAAACAACAGAAGAGACAGCAAGCGTGACCAATTTTGCAAGAAAGTGTACATTCAGTTTTCCTACATGATAATTACTTATCACAAAGAGGACAAACATCTTCACATAATGGAGCTTTTTATCATAAGGAGAAATTGTTAAAAGAGTAAGTCAGAGGCACCTCTCTCGTATTAACTCTGCTCCAAGGGATCAGATATCCATTCAACCCACCCAAGGGCTGGTGGTGGAAATCATAAAAGAGTGAAATTTGCAGAAGCCGATGTGATTGTGGGAATTTTCTTTCCTTTTTAAAATTAAAACAAAAAAACCCCACACTAAACCACCACCACAAACTTTTTTGATTACCTGCATAGTGATGAATCAAAAATGAAAAAAAAAAAAGAACAGAGAATTGGTCAGTGGGACTAACCCAAAGCCCACTTCAATAGCCTTGAAATCTTTCATTTGATTCCAAACAGAAAGAAAAGCATCAGCAAGAGCATATGATAAATGCGTACACAGGGTTATAAACTGTCATATACTCATTCTGAAAATATTACTCCCCAAGGCTTTCAGAAAAAGCCCACAATGCTCTACTCAAATGTGGAAGTTGGACTAAAGTATGCCACACATCAATATATTTTAAAGGCTCATATTTTTAAGGAAGTGGATGAGCCAGTCTTTAAAAAAGATCCTGAGCATTCTGGAGCTTATTGGAAAACACAGAAGCACATTATTTATTTGATTATGAAAAGCTAGTGCTTTTATAAGAACAACATGAGGTAGTTAGTGAAGCAGGTTCTACTGGAGGTTGAAAAACAGGCAACAGATTGAAAGGGACAATGGATGTCAAGGGCCTTCACGCTGAGAACCAGCGTGACCCAGTAGCATTGACCAGCTTTGTTTTGTCTGGCTTACTTTTCACAGGTATGAATTCACATTAGTTAGTCTTTATGTCAGCACAGCCCTGCTCCTGGTACAGGCATAGTCCTGGCATACATATATCACTTAATGCATTACCTTATTGATACCCATCGTGAGGAAGTGATCAAGCAAATATCGAGCTTCTGTCAAAGTGCAAGCATTAATCACTGCTGTTACATCCAAGGTCTCTCCTTCTTCCTACATGTGTAACAACAAAAACAGTCAGGTGGAGAAAAATGCATTTTTAATTACTTTTTTTTTTTCCAAATTCATTGCAGTTATCATAGAAAATAGAAACAGCGAAGATGCTGCAGTATCACCCAGTTCATCCCCCTTGGTACCTCTAAACCATGTCTGACATTTTTTTCCAAACTATCCCCAAAACACCCCACAGTACAGACTCTGCAGCCTTCCCAGTTTCTTCCAGTGCTTCAGTTCCTTTCCTATTAGAAAGCACTTATCAAACTTCAACTTAGATCCCTTCTTTCTACAAGCTAAGGTATTGACAGTGGATGCAGAAGTGAGTGCATTTCTTCATGCTCTGCAGCCTTCATGCATTTGAAGACTTCTCCCCCTAGTCTTTTCCTCATTTTTCTTCCAATTATTCTCAGTCAATATTAAGCACTCTGGTACCCTTAAGAATTATTAAATCTTTTGTGTTCACTACTTCTTTACCAGTAAGTCCTGTAACCTTGCACCATGTTGTCCAAAATTCAAGAAACCCTGATGTGAGTAAAATAGTAAAAGCTGCTGGCAGTGTAACATGCATTAAAGCACAGATTAGCCCAAGGTGGCAGAGGAAGAACTCAAACACTGCCATATAAAAAAAACCTGGTGAGTATTACAGTTCAGACCTCATGCTACCATGTACCAAGGGACCTAGGAGATTGTATGTGGTAGACTCTTCCTGCTAGGTCATGTAAGGTATGATGCACGATGTAAGAGTTTTCACATTTGGATTTCACTGCTTTTGGTAATATTCAAATTTCTACATCAATTGTAATAGGCAATTTCCCTTTACTAAATTACTATTTGAAAAGTCAACCCTAAACAAGCAACTTGGCCTGAAAAGGCTCTTTAGTTACGAAGCCACTGTTCAATAATTGAAAATATACTAAAATATTGAAAATATACTAAAATGCAATAGAAAGAATTTATATAAATTCTTACATACAAAAATACCTAAATATTTTTAAAGTATACAAAAATAAAACCAGGGAGTGGAAGCATATCAGCAGCTGCAGGAAGAGGATACAAGCTGTTAGTCTTCAGTCCCAAGAATTATATTAATTTAATGCCAGCAGAATAGAAAGCATCAGCTTTGGCATTTAAACGCTTTGCAATCTTAACTTGCTTTACGCTATTGACACTAAAATGCAGATCCCAAAGTTCTGTTATATACACTCTTCATTTCAGACTTCACCCCAGTTTTCACCAATTTTCACTTCCTGGTTCAATAATTATACAGCCAAAACAAAATTCATTTCTAAATGGGAACATTTTCAAGGCTAACATAGTTGTTTTTTCTTTTCTCCATTTTACCTTTTTTGCATTAATATATGACCTACCTTTGCTTCTTCCATTTGCATAATGTTTGCTTGGCAGTCAGAAATGCTGTCGTTAATGTAGTCTATATTCGCAGTTAGTGATTCCATCTCTTCATTTATGTTTTGGACATTTCTATCTGCTTCACTGCCACCCCCATCCTTGATGAGCTTCTCCCTTTTCTTTGAAAGTTTTTCTCTTCGTTTTGTAAGTTCTTCACGTTGCTGTTATCCCCAGAGACATGACATTACATAAAAAGGAATTAGTAAACACTTAGGTCATTTAAGCAACTTTTCATTTTGTTTTCCCTTCCTTGTTATACTTTAACTAACATATCATGATTTCTACAGGAAAAAGTTATACAGGTGAATATGTTAATATATTTGCCCATGATTCCATTCATGTGCTTTTTACTTCTTACTAAGCACAGCAATCCCAAGGTCCAAATGCTTACTGGAGTTGTTTAGAATGTCTTTATTGACTGCAATGGATTCCAGCCACTTTGCCTATGCCACCATCACAGCAAATAATTTACAGCAAACGTAAGTGAACTGCTCTCTCTATTTAATATGATGATACTGCCAAGAGTGTGTAGTAGATCACCCACCGTAAGTAACCTGTTCATATCTGCCTCCATATTGGAAATGGTCATCCTCTGCATAATGATATCAGTCACTCTGCGTTCAAGTAACTGCCACTTCATCCTGGCTGCCTTTGAAGAGTAAACTCTGCTTGTCACCGTTTTCCGCTGATATTTCTTTCTGTGATAAATTCAAGCGAAACATACAGCTAAGTGTGAAGTAGTCCAATTACACATTTGTATGTGGAAGTGATCAGGATAGAGTATTTTTCACAGACAACTTAAAAAGTTCTTGCAGAATTTCTTGCAGTTTTTCATTGCACCGGACAGTTACCTGCACCCAGCCCTGAACCCTACTGCACTCTAATATAACTGCATTTGAAAAGCAGCTATCAAACACTGTGGCATCTTGTATGATGCACCATTGAAATTGAATGCCACCTAAGAGCTGTTCCCTATTTAACAAAGGGATCTGTTTCAAACCATGGTGGAAGATCACCAATAAACCTAATACATTACATTGTGTTTTGCAACAAAATTTTATTTGGTTGGTTTGGGTTTTTTTGTGGGTGTTGTTTTTTTTTTTAACTTAAGAACATTGCAGGCACTGGACTACCAGTGGCATTTCTCTTTAAGTGCAGATTAACTGGATTTTGAAATTTGGGGGTTTCTTAACGTGACTTGTTCTTTAATGACACTTTATATTATTCCACACTTTTAAACCCAAAAAACTCAAATTGCATTTGATAATGGTAAAATGTGCATTTTATGAGCATTACATGACAGCACTTTGAAAAATAACTTCTACAATACGCATCATCACCAGATTATCTGTTAGAAAGTCCATGCAATTCTCAGTTCTCTTAAGAGAATACTAGACAGTTTTAATCCTTACCCTGTTCCATTTGTTGCAGTTACAGATAATGCTTGAACCCTTGCAACAGGTATTCTCATCTTCTGCTGTGCTGCTGTTCTTGAGCCATCATGCTCAACTGATGAGCTAGAACTTGCTTCCTGTATAGGATGCTCAGGCAGGCTCAGCTTCCGACTTACTTTTCCTGCCACTTTATCAGACAGAGGCCTTACTTGCCGACGAAGGGCTGTAACCTGAAACAGAGTGCAAAGATACGATTACTTCTCCCCAAAACTGTGTTCTAAGTTACAGCAATACAACATCATTCTGTTCTCAAAGATGCCATACTGTTTTACAATACCTCCTCAGTTTTGCGACGTAAGATAACTTCTTGATTTCTTTTCTGAGCTTCCAGAAGCTTGAGCTGATGCTGTGAAAAAATAGAAGCAGCACAAGATATGTTTTCCATTATCTGCTACAACGACTGTATTATATAAAAAAAGACCTTTACGCATTAATACAAGTTCACAAAACTGTTGTGACATGAAGTGGTCAAGTGACAATTGTTTCTTACTTTGTAGTGCACTATATGTGTTTCACTGTATCAATTCTCTATCAAAAATAATACTTGCAAGCAAGCAAGGTGGTAGTAATAGTTTTATGAAGATTCACTAATAAAATAATACTGATCACATATTTAATAAGCCTTCTATTTTCTGTTGCACTTACCTGAAGCTAGGTACTGAGTTATCATAGAAGTCAAACCTAATTATGTGCATTTTGAGTGGTGAAAATATACAGGTACATGCCTGCCTCAGTGAATGCATATACACATGGTGTGTGCCTGCAAGCAGATGCACTTCGTAATGATAGATGCTTATTCCAAATGAAAGTTCTTTATCTGTCAAATCACCTCTCGTTTGCGCTGCTCCTTTTTAAGCTGTGCAATCTCTCTGTTTCTTCTAGATTCAGTCATTCTAGCTTTCTCCTGCTCTTCTTTCATTTGTTTCATCAAGCGAACCTGTAAAGAGGTCATCATTTAGAAAAGCTGTTTACACTCAAGTGCTGTTCCCTGCCCCCACTTATATAGTTTCTTCTTCAAATAGCCATCTTCTAGTATATTACATACTTCTAGCAATTTACTTCCTCCATCTAACTTGTCATCTTCACTCAATGCTGAGTAACAGCCAATAAGCAGTGCAAGCTTCTTCATGTTTGAAACTGTAATTCCTGTTCACTAAGCCTAAAAGCCACTCCTTTTCCCCAGGAACAGCCTAGTCTTCATAGTCTTTCTGTTTTCAGAATTTTGAGCAGCTGACAGCAATAAAAGAGTTATCTGGCAGATAAATGCACAGGAGATTTCAACCTACTTTTCAGTAAAACACTCATTGTACAACACTTTAATATACTGAAATATACCTTGGTTTTCTTCATCTCTGTCACCTCCTGCTGCAATTTCTTCAGTTGCTTTTCATACTGAGACTGATTTTTAAGCAATCGTGCATGTTCCTTTTGCGCTGTTTGAAGTCTCTGCAGTTCTTTATTCATGGCTTGGAGTTTCTTTTCATATTCTGACTTGATTTTTTTTGCCTTTTCTTCTGAATAGGTCTCTACAGAACCTGGAGCAAAAGGGAGCTCTCTTAATCTGCTTTTGTTTAGGATATTTCCACTTTGCCAGCCACAGCAGATGACTGCTTCCTCTGCTTTTAGCATTATCTGCAATATCTTTGAAATTTTTTAATTTGTCTCTAGCTCCTGTCACCTGCACCACTTCAAACTTTCCACCTTATCTGTCTTCTTGGATAAGAGATGAAGTATTAGCACTTTCCTTCCGAATTTTTTTGCACTAGACAAATATCCGAGTACATGGAGACACAGATATACACATGCTTGTTCACAGTGTGTGCACAAGATCTTAACAACAGTCTTAAGAGCCATCAAGACTCGTATCCCTTTTCTGGCACTGATCAAACAGGAAGGTCTAAGGAACAATAAGGGAACAGCAAAAGCATATAAAGTATATAATTATAAAGCATATATAGCATATTTTTAAAAAGAAAGAAACAAACAAAACACTTCCCCCCAGTACTCTCCCCAAGTTCAATTATTTGTGGCTTAGGACTTCCTGAGCCAGAGTTAGTTTTTCATCTCAATATGATTACATATTCAAAAAAGTTTGGTCAGTAAAACATCTCTGCAATGCCACTGATCCTACTTCTTATTTTTATGCAAATCAAAAGGGGAAAGGAAGGAGTGGGAAAGTACTTTTAATTCAGGAGCTATGGTAAAATGAGAGCTCCTAGAAAACTGAAAATGCTTATTCAACCAAATTAAGACCTGTTAGTAGTGGTATCTTTGTGGGGGGGGGAAAAAAAAAAAAAAATCTTTCTCAATTCTGGTAGAAATTAGAATGAGTAAAGTATAATTCATTGGCATTATGGATACAAACCTACTTCTGTTTTCTGCAATTTCTTATCACATTTGAAAAAGGAAGTGAGGGAAGTAGTAAACAATTCAATTTGAATATCTTACACAACATCTAGATTTAAATGATTTTGTACTTCTTACCCAAGTTCTGAAGAACCTGATCTCTTTCAAGCTGAGTGTCTCGAATCTTGTGTTGTAGCATCATTAGTTTCTCTTCATATTGTTTTTTCAGTGTTTGCAACCTTCGCTGGCTGTTCTCTAGCTCATCTATCAGTTTCTGCTTAATGGCTATTTCACAGGTGATATTTGCCAAATCAGCTTGATAATTTTCTAAAATAAAGATTTGAGAATTTAAAAATTAAGACTTCTGTTAAAGTAACAGTGAGGATTATATAACTACAGATACCCGCTGCAATGTTAGGGTCATTTCCTAACATGTAAGTTGCACATAGGAGAATTCTACACAAAGCACAATGTAGCAAGTGAAACTATTATCTGCAATTCATGATAAAGTCTTCTCCTTAAACACTCTCCCCATTCTAGAACTGGGAAAGATATCTCTCATTGGATCACAGTCGCCTATATGTTGTAATTCCTCACACTTAAATCTTAACATGAGCAATCTGTCCTTCCCCCTACAAAAGTTGCACAGGCTGTGAGACTTCAGTCACATCTCAGGGCTGGAGAATAACTGCCGGAGAATAACTTCATAAACCCAGCAGATTATAAAAGGAAAATTTGACTGCTGGCAGACTCCAAGGGGAGACTTTCCTTCCTCTAACTCTTAGAAAAATACAGTCAAAATTCCGAGAGAGAGGAGCCACCTCAATCATGGAAGAGGAATGGTGAAGGGAATAAGAAAAGTAAGAGGAAAAAGTAAGGAAAAAGGACTAACCCACATGCTAAGTTTATAAAAGTTTAATTAATTTCTTTAGTCAATTATGTCCTTTTTTGGCTTAAGATTATGTGCTCCAGAATAAAGACATCAGTTGAGGATTTTTTTTTTTTTCCAGGTTCTGCAACTCCTGTTAATGGTAGTGTGACTAAAACAAGAAGGAACCAACAGACTTGGTTTGCCCGTTTGGCCCAACTCACATGACAGAACTGCTGTTGAAGCTGTCTCTGTCTCTAGCAGTCCTAATTTGCGTACCACTCGTAAGCCAGCACTTAATGCTTCTACATAAAGCCACAGCCTCTGAAAATGAAGAAGGCTGATGGACTTCCAGCCTTTCAAAATTAAATTCTACCCATTTCCAAGATTTCTGAAGGGGAGCTATCACTGCAGTGATTAGTCCCGAGACATAAAAATAACAGTACTTAAACCTTACACTTTGGCTATTCTAAGGAAGAAATGTGTTATCATACACCTGATGGCCACTCGATCAGATGTATATTACATGTTTTGGCACCATAACCAAAAAAGAATTCACTGGACATACAATCCACAGAGAATTATGGACAGTGGGTTGACAGCACACTATCTTGCCTACCACAATGCAAGGAATGACAGGTAGTATTTGTAAAATTCTACAAAATATTGCACTGACGTCACCTTTTTCATCAGAGTCGGAATCCGACTCATCTGAGCTTTCAACAACTTCCATGTCATCTTCATCCTCATCATCTTCCTCTTCTTCATCCTCGTGATCACTTACTTCCTGAATTTCCTCCTACAAAATGTACAAAGTAGAAATATGTTGAAGCATGCCCACGCTTTTTCATCTCCCAATCAGTTGGTGACTATCACTGTGATGCCACAGTATTCACCTGACCCATTCTGAATTTCCTTTCTATAAACTTGTAAATCTTTAAACAGACAATGAACAAATAAACCAAACACTTCTAAATACTTACTGCTTCCAATTCATTATTCTCTCTCTCCGAAGTGCCTTTTTCATCTCTCTTCTCCTGCTCGTTATCTGTGTTATCCTCTTTAACACTAGCAGAGGAGGCACAGACACAAAATATTCACAAACAGAAATGGCACACCCAAACCACGACACATGTGCTTCCCATCCCCCAAATCAATAAGTTGTAATTCCAAATAAAGGTGAAAACCAAAGTGTAGTTAGACAAAAGTACAGGTGTTGGGCATGGGTAAAACACAACTTCCAATCTACCGGAGATAATAAAATAATGCTTAATTACTCTTAATCTTAGCTTGCAAAATAATAGTAAAGATTAGCACATTGTTTTAGGGCATATTGCACAACTACGCATCTTCATATGCTACAGCAGTACGCATTTTACATGGAAGTTGTAGTGTACCCAAAATAGCTTTTACAAAACAAAGAAAGAACCTGTGTGCAAGTACAACGTAAGTTACAGGTATTGCTACACTATCAAGCTATAACAGAACCTACTGTGCTTGCAACCATCTGAAAATTTATGTATAAGTCTTAAACAATATCCTAATTTATCATATTATAACTACTCTTTTGATCAGTTACCTACTTTGACATCAAGGGAATGCTCAAAATAGGTATTGATACAAAACCAAAAAAAGTCAAGAAATACTGAATTTTTGCAATAGGACTGTCCAGCTCAAAAAGAAACTTTTCCCAACTATTGAGATTACATTTTAGTATATTTCCATGCTTTTGTTTTTCAGACTATGATTCAAGACTTACTTAAAAGCCAAGTATCTGTATATTCTTTTCTCTCTTGGCAACCTGAACTGTAGTGATGGTTTATGCAAATTACAGCAGGGTTTTTTTGGTTTTGTTTTAAAAGGTTTGGTGTATTAGCCATTAGGACAAGTTTTAACGTTTTTCAGTGCATATTTGAGACATCACATGGAAATGTAAAATTTAAAAAAAAAAAAAAATCAATGGCAATCTGCAAATTGTCACAGACCAAATGTCAGTCCCTCTAGCACTACATGTGCAAAATCCAAACCATCCCCAATAGATGGGAAATTGTGATAGAACAGGGCTAGACACCACAGGGGGTAATAACAAAAAATGTGGTTAGGATCACATAATGTGGAATCTACCTCACTAACCTCAGCTGCATAAAAGTGGCAAGTTATGTACTGTCACTGATCAGGCAGGGTAACTAGAAATGCACGTCTTCCTCCACTGACACCAAAATGAGCTCAGACTCAAGGTCTTAGACAAATCCAATACTCAGTGCAGTGACAAGAAATGTTCAGTAGACTTAAGACACTATAATTTGGCAAGTGACACCTAAAAGCCACCTTTAAAACAGAGTTCTACTCTCAAGAGAGCCAGTTAAGTAACAAAGTGCTTCTGTGCACACAGTTTTTTGTTACACTATTTTTTAGCCTGTTCAGTGCTAACTGGTTCCTTCTGCCCCACTCATCACCAGTGAAACCAAATCCAGCTATGGCTGACCACGCGCGAGGCAGAAAGCTTTTGCTTAGACCATCTGAGTCCACGCAGCAGCCAGGGAGGCTGGAAGTAAAAAGCCTAACCAGATTTGCACAGAAAAAAAATGCCAAACAGGGAACACTGAGCCACGCGATCTCATTTCCACAGATTCTCATCTCACTCAGCCCACAACATGTTCTGGTTTATGTTGGTTGACAAGACTAAATGATAATAGATCCTAGCTGCAATCTTCATGCAGATTGAGGCAAATACCCAGTTTCCTTTCTGCCTGCACACAGCACAGAGCTCACCACTACAGGGAATTTGTGTTCTGCCTACCAAAGGCGAGAGACAGGAGAAAGGAGAGCCAGCAGCTCTCCCAGGCAAAACTGTATTGCTTAATTTGTGTGCTACTGATCTGTGGATTCACATCATCTGCATGAATTAAGTGGGGTTTTGGGGGGATCAAAGTAGACAGCTGAAACATAAAAAGCTCCTTTACTTTCATTTTTAATGACAGTATATTTCTCTTTTTAGAGCCCTCAAATTCTCTCTGTGACTACTTTATCTACTGCTTTGGCTAAAACTGAATGGAAGGAACAGTCAAGGCTTCAGTCACATGCTTTCAAAAATAAAAGAAGTAGACTTAACTGAGGTGTGAAGGTTCAAGACCTTCTTGATCTCACATGCCAAGATTATTAATGTCGTGTACTGCCTGCAATACATCTCATACCATATGAGCTACTGCACCTTCCCCCTGCCTTTCATTCCATACAGGCCATGCAAGAAAGAAAACTACTGAATTCTATAGCAATTCCCAAAGGCGCCAGCTCCCCACAAATGCTTGCTCAACACTGCAATCCCAGAGTCAACCTCAATTCCACAACAGAGGTTTCTTCCAGTTAAAACACTTGTCGAAAGTCAAAACAGGAAATAATTTTGAAAAGCCAAATGAACTACTCTTGAAGTATCTATGAATCTGCCCAACTTCTTTTCATGTATGACAACCAATTAATTGAAATGACAGGTAATTAAAAACCTGGGAAATATTCCAACCTTCTTTCTTCTTGACTGCTTTCCTCAAGTTTCTGTAGCCTTCAAAAGCACGAGGTACAGTATTGGAAGGCCAAGCCAATGAAGGGCAAACCAGACAGTGAAAAGCAAAAGTGATAAGAAGGTAAAAAATGATATATGAGCTTGTGGAGTTTAAAATGAAATTTTAAAAGATACCATCAAGAGACAACAAGTAGTAAAAAGGCAATACATTTTGCACAGTTGGAAAGTAAATAGAAAACAAAGAAGAAGCATTTGTAGGTTAACTAATCTGTCACTGTCAACAATTGTAAATTTAAGTTACACTAAGGAAGACGTTTTAGATATAGACAATGTATTTCACTTTGAGAATTATTTCTCATACGAATTCCAAATATCACTTAGTTCTTTAAAAAGCTTTCTCCTCTTTTGCCACTTAAAATTGGCAGGTAAAATACCAGAAATTGCAAGAAGTACTGCCATTGAACCAAAGTTATATATCCTCAGGAACATATCAGGAAAAAAACCCAATGCACTAGTTTTTTATATGCTGATAACATTGTAATATAAAATAGTAATGAGAAATTTTTAGTACCAATATCCTAAATCACATATTCTGAATACAATTCATATAAAAATCTTCAAACTGCATTTATTTTTTTGTTTAGGGTTTTGTTGTTTGTTTTTAAATGAAAAGCAAAACACTGCAGTTTATTTTTCTGGGATTCAAAAAATACATGCCAATGATTGCTTGTTATTTTTTAATAATTTAACAAAAAATGCACCAGAAGCAATGAGGTGGACAAAACGTTAGTATTTTTACTTGTACTTTTTTTTCTTGAACAAACATGGATGTATCAGTAAATAAATGTCTGCGTGACAAATGTAAGTGTAGAGATGACTTAAATTTCAACAACTGCTGATATTCCTCATGTTCCCATTA
The DNA here is from genome assembly GCA_013397275.1 of Burhinus bistriatus. Lineage (NCBI taxonomy): Eukaryota > Metazoa > Chordata > Aves > Charadriiformes > Burhinidae > Burhinus > Burhinus bistriatus. Next base: position 31,255 of record VYXH01003089.1, read on the forward strand.
TGAGCAAGTTTTGAGAAATAGCTTTTTCTGCCTTTTCACCTTATACTGCCTGCCATCTTCCTTCAGTATCAGCTAGGAGCTAACCCACTGAACTCTATGTAATTTTGTCACTAATTTAATTTAATAAAGGTTAGGGAAGTCAAAAGACAGCAGTCAAAAAAGGTTACCAGGTATGTAAGGCTGACTAACAATTGAAAGGGACATGGGAGGTTTGCTCTGGGGCTTCTGGTGAGTAAGTCACACTGTGGGACACTCCAATTAAGCATGTCAGTATTTCAGTAGCCAAAACATTACTGCTGTGTAAACTGGTTCTGACAAACTTTATGACAAATGCTTATTAAAGGCTACAGATAGCAGTACATACCTGCTGCTCATTCAGAAACCGGCTCTTAGATCTTCAGGCTAGCTCACAACAATTTAGGTAAGTTGCTTGTACTTAAAATTAGGCATCTTTCATCATACTGTCCCATAACTAGGAAAAAAACTGATCAGGAAAGGTAGCAGATGGGGCAGAACTAGCAACTAGGCTTATCGATCCCATTTTAATCAGAAAATCCTAGTTAGACAACTTTAAAAGAACAACAACCCTAAAAATAAATAGTACAGTAAAAGTAGCTAAATGCCTGTAGAAGACAGAAATAGAGCAAAGAAGCCCTACCGAAGTGCAGGGTAAATTGTGTCTTTGTGACATTAGCATACCCATTGCCAATTCCAGAAATTTCAATAGAATAAAAATTCAGTGATATATCCTGAACAGAGACTTTGCACTTCGTTAATTAGGTATAAGAACTCTGCAGGTAACAGGTATGGCTAACATTTCTGAGCTTCTAAGGAATTTTTCTCCTAATATATGCATCTCAGAAATTTATAAATATTTATTACAAAGCAGTCTGTAGATGGGCCAGTTGGTAGATTCAAACCTTATCAGCACTTTGAAGAGCATGATCTCATTTTATAGAACACAAGACCAACTTTAAGATGGAGGCTGGACCATCAAGAAGACTCTTCCAACTGAAATTTTTCTATGCTTCTCTAATTCTATAATGCTAGGATAAAAAAAACTGATCTCAAAAATAGTTTATGGTAAGTAGTCCCTACTTCTGGATCAGACCACTCAGCTATCCCATTCACAAGATTACTGTCGTGGCGTGAGCACGTATGACTGGATGCAGAAGCTTCTTTCAGAAAACAAAACAAAAAACCCACACCAAAAAAAACCCCACCCAAACCCAAAATGAACAACCATGTGTTTTACTTACTACTGTATGTAGGGTAAAACTTCCAAATATTTTTTTAAAGTGATTGTTTCCTACAATAAGAGATCTTACTCAATATATCTAGTAACCTTTATCTGTTGTTTGGTCACAGTCCTGTATGCTACCTAATACTCAGGGCCCAGCCCAGCAATCAGGGCTCTATCTAAGCATGTATCTAAATGCATGTTTGATTTTTAAAATGTGTTGAAACACACAACGTCAAATATCTTTGTTCTCACATTTACAGTTAAAGAACACATTGAAGTGTTTGGCTGAAGAGAGGCCAGAACATTCTGCTGATTTCATTTAAATACTTCCATCTTCCCCTCAAGTTCCTACAAATGTGAGACATAAAATCTATCAAAATCCCCATGAAAGTATAAGTTTCCTGAAAAATTATATACAAAGGAAGAAATTAGTTATTAAAATGAGCATTGTCTACAAGTATCAGATATTTGTGTGGTGAATGGATTTATAGATATAGGACCTCAAATTGCAGACATCACTAACTCAAATCTACTTTATACTTCAACTATATTTCAGGCTTGTACTGCTTTAGTTTTACTCTTAACTTGTAGAAGTAGTCCGAAGGGCCATTAGTAGAAAAAGTAATAGATTAGAAGCATGAAAAATTTCAAGGAAAAGGGAAAGATCTCTAATGGAATCAAAGTCTCAAGAGTACACAAACAGATCCTTGCTGTACTAACTGTTGTCTGAACAGGCATTGATATCAATGTCTATGAGCATTTTAGTAGATGAGAAAGTGGACAGCAAAAACCAGCAAAGCATGATGTTGCAGAGAATTAGGAAACCTCAAATTAGAAACATTCATAAAAGCAGAAGATAAAGCAAAAGAAGCCATTCCAAGAGCTACCAAAGAATTCCCAGCTATTCAGAATATCTTTTCTCCAGAAAGCGGTTTCTTTTTTGACATACAGTAGAAAAAAGTTTATAATTTTTGTTTTTGAAAACTTGTTGAATTTCAGATACATTTAAAAAAAAATTAAAAATATCAAAAATTCTGGAGGCCACCTGTGCTTTTACCATTGCACATAATTACAAAGAAAGATTCATTACAACAGAAACATTCATTCTACAAATACTGCATACTTCACTGTAAGAAGAGATGCAAAAGAAAAACACCTATAACTTCAATGCATTAAAGGGTTTGAATGAACAGCAGTTTAGGATCCAAACCCACACAGCAACAACAAATGAATTTTAAAAGTCTCAGTGGTTAAGAAAATACACCTCTTTAATAAAAAGAAAGCAAATAGCATTATAATTCATACACCACCTCTTTTTCTTTTTCCTTTCTTTTTTTTTCAGCTTTTCTAGATCTTTCTTGGCTATATCTAGAATTTCCATTGTCTCTTTCTCTGAAGAAAGCATAGAAGCAGAAAATGCTGATGGTCCACCAAAGTACGTGGATCTTGTTGAAGCTCTTGACAAGTTGCGTCGAAGATTTTCATTCACTGCTTCACTTTCTAATAATTTTGCTCTTCAAAAAAAAAAAAGGAAGAATTGTAGACCATGAATCACAAGTATTGCTAATGCATGATGTGTATACTCTTTAGCATCTGTAACTGCAATGCATTACCTTCAGTTTAAAAAGAAACTACAAACCAAGTTGAAGTCTCACAAAATACAATTGTAGTAAATCCCTTGATAAGACCATTTTACACAATGATTATGTATATTGTACATATATTGTATACCCTAGACAGAATACATGTAAATATATCTGTATAAATATACACACAGATATAAATATCTCTATATATCTGCATACACATGTATGTATATACATATTACACAAAAGCTTTAACACTAACGTCTTGGAGACGTATCATGCAAAAAAAGAGAAACAGAAATATCCAAAATATTTAATACTTTTTTTAATTTAAAAAGAAAGCAGGTGGGTTTTTTTTAACACTACATTGCAACAGAATTTCACACTACTACCATTTATATACAAGGTTATGAAGTTATAAAACAATCATTCCAAGCTTTGCTATTCTTTGTGCAACAGTATCAAGTTATCATCATTACTTAGGTAATATCTTACTTTCATTTCTATTGTCAGCTTCATCTTTAACATTTTAATTTTTTGTGGCCAAGAGCAACATCAGATGGTCTTAGAAGCTGAAGGACCACTGTCCTAAAGTTATCCCCAAACAGGAAAACAGCAGAAGTATTTACTTGCTAACACTTCTAGCATTTTTTTTTTTTTAATAACAATTGTTCAAATACATATTATGCAAATACCTGAGATCTTCAATTTCCTTGATATAATTATGAATCATGTTGCTAATTTCTTCATTTCCTTCTCCTTTGAAGAACAGAGAGAAAGGAGGAGGGTAGGGGGAAGAGGAAAAAAAATTGAGAAAGGATGATAACAGTATAAATCTCTGAATACAGCTACTAGGCTCAAGGTACTAGGAAAGAGAAATGGTCATATGGGCTACACATTTAGATCCTATCTGATTTGTAAAATATATTTCCTGCTTAAGCTGCATTGAGTTTTTGGTTCCTCTGTGTCATATGATCAGAAGAAGTTACTTGTAATAATCCTATCTCATTTGTTTTCCATATTAGCACATTTTAACAATGCATGTACCGTAAATCAAAAGTAAGCTGATAGTGCGCAAAAAGAACAATGCAGTCATGGTAAGGCAATTGGTTGATTATTCTATGAGGTGAAAAGCAAGACAACATTCACCCATCTGTGTCCAGGTGCTCATCCGAAGCAAAATACTTAAGTCCATGTAAAGCTAAGCATACAAGTAATTCCTATCCAAAGGTATTATTTTCACACTTCATGTTGCTTATAGTCCTAAATGAATGGTCAAATCAGGGTACCAAAGTAGTAGTAGTATTAATAGAAGTCTCCAAAAACAGAGGGAAGAATTAGATGGGGGCCTATCCCTGCCAAAGCAGGTCCTACATTATTGTTACAAAGGCATCACTTCATTCCAAGGCACTCACAAAGCAAAACCAAGTAACTGATTTAAGTCCATGAACTTACTAAGCAGCTTACACACATGCACAACGCACCCGCAGCATACCTGCTCTGGCTAGCACTTGGTTGGCCTGATCACTCATAAGTTGCGTTATTCTGGCTCTCAGTAGATCAATAGTCTCTTGCATTGCTTTAATTCTAACACGCAGGTTGTTGTTTTCTGTTTGCAGCATCGCATTTTCATGAAACATGTCATTGATGCTTTCAACACCTTCTTCATCTATAATCCTTTTACCCTTAAGAAAGTAAATATATTTTATTACTAGTAAAGGCTGACCTATACATGAAAAATTTTTAACTTGGCAAAGCAATCCACAGATTACTTGAAATTCCAAATAGACACTTTTAGCAAAAGATAATTTTCTCTCAAAAAGTGTAAAACAATGGATAAATAGATAGCTTTCAAGACATTGATGTCTGGCCAACACCTTAGCATTTGGGTGCTATTTAATTTCATTTTAGTCTGAAATACAAGCTCTTGAAGAGGTTAAGAGATGAGAAGACAATTCTTTATCAAATCAGGATACTATCTCAAGGATAACAAAGGAGGAGGACACTGTCTGGCAACCATACTTATTGCTGAAAACATTATTTGTTAAAAAATTCAGAAAGAAATAGGCATTGTGTAGTATGAGTATCCAGTTTATATAATTTAAAATGTACTTTTGAAAACACAAATTGTTCTAGCTGTCTGCTAAGTTTTTAAGAGCAATACACACTAACTGTTCACATTCATTTATGTCCCAATCCAATTTCTGGTCATTTTTGCTTTGGAAATGACTATTTCCCATTGCTGAGCAGGACAAGGTCAATTTTTGCCTTTCAAAAAGCAAACAGCTTGCAGCATCTGTTGATGTCATTGGCATTCACTGATGTATCTTTTCTCTGGGGATGCAATATAAGTTTTCTAAAAACATTTGGTAATCACTGGAATTAGAAGTGTTGCTTAAGTTAGGGTTGCTATTCAAATTTTTTTAGTGTATAAAGTGAAAGTAGCCAACAGAAAAACAAGGTGTAGAACTACAAGCATTTTAAAGAAGTGCTAAAGGGATAAACTTACTGTTTTGTATTCCATGAGTTCCATCTGTAGTCGTGTAATCTCACTGCGCAAAGCATTTATTTGTTGACTAGCCCTATCCTGATTAACCATCACCTTGTTCTTGATGTTCCGTGCTCGGTTGGCATACTTTAATGTGTTCAGGGTTTCCATGAAGTCTCGATCTGAAGGGCTCACACACGCTATCATGAGTGTTTGACTGCAAATTACAAGCATAGGTCAGCACTACACATCAAGAACAAAAAGAGTAGAGAGAAGCTAACAAGTCTTCAGGTAGAAGGTGAAACAAGAATAGTGACTTCATAACACCTGTGAAAATATTCCTCTAACTCACAGTAGAAGACTGTCAACCACAGAGTTCAGCACTGCTACATCTCGTATCACCCCAGCATAACATAGGAGATACTAGATCATTAATCGTTCTACGTGTAAAGTTATAAAAGCAATTAATTGGTGTTCCTAGAAATGTTTTTCAAATTATATTCAGTTTCCCTAATCATACATAAACTGAGATTTAAGTCTTTAAGATCAACCTAAAGTCCTAGACAGTGATTTGAATCATGCAGTAGTCAGGACTGCCTACTCTTATTAATTCCTGTGATTCTTACCCACTTAATTTGAAAGTTCCCCGAATGCTTATCTTAGCTGTCCATGCATGCACACACAACTGCCTAAGGTACTTATTGTCTACTTCAGGTTCTACCAAGATGCAAACTGCCTAAATGCTCCACTGCGAATTATCTCCTGTTCTCCAACAGAAGGCCAAAAGCTAGTGCTTACCCTTCATACATCTGGCTATAACTATTTATTCCATGTTTCATACCACCACTGCTTAGAGCACTTCCACAAAAAACAGGAGGACCTGAGCTCTAGGCCCAAGAGGGCTATGAACAACCATCTTCCTTTCAGATTCCTAGAACACCCTGTGAGAACATAAATCCCTGCTCCAAATGAAAGACTGGAGAGACGGACCAGCAAGAACCAGTGGCACAGAAGCAGAAAAAGGCAAAACATTCTTCATTCCAACCAAGTGGTTTCATCATTCAACAGCAGATGGAGGAACCAGGGTCCCTTCCCTCTCTCCCTGGAGCACATCCTCATTTCACATCTCATGAGAACAGCCTAGAGGGGTCAGAACCAGAGCTCCAGCTGTAGATCATACTCTGGAGGTGCCTACATGGCCTAAATCCTCAGCAGATAGGAGGAAACACCTATATTTGGTGGACTGAGTCCTCCGCTCCAGGTTTGGAGGAATTTGCTTCTCTGTTGTATGTTAAAGCTTAGGTGGTTGCATTAGGAAGAGTGCACTGTCTCCAGGGCAATGGAGCAATATCTGCATTAGGCAGACCAGATTCTGATCTTCATTTTCTATAGTTTCAGACCAAGACAAACAAATTAATCCTTTCAACCCTTTGTGAGGCAAACAATTACCTTCACCATACACACCGGGAAACTAAACTGGAAAGAGTATCTTGCCTGGGAGTACAAGGAAGATTCAGTTTCAGCAATTCTTCCTCAGACCTCCCACATACCTTTGTGTCAGTTCCCCAAACTGTTGGATTTTAGCCCTCAAGATAAGAATATGTGAGATGAAGAACAAATTTTTAATTCTGACATCAGGACTACTTGTGCTTTCAGTTGAGAATGTGTTTACTTTTCTAAACCTCCAAAGACTGGTTCTGCTAGGTGTCCGTCTTGAAAACTGAACAACTTGAACTCCACTTTCTTATCTGAATTGTATAATGGACCAGTTTGTG
>VYXH01003089.1:38373-64569 GCA_013397275.1 Burhinus bistriatus
TATAATGGGCCTGTTTGTGTTGGGGGGGGGGGGAAGGGGTGTTGTTGGTATTGGGTTTTTTGTTTTTGTTTGTTTTTTTTGTTTGTTTGGGGTTTTTTTATAATTTTTTTTATTAAATGTTCTCTCTTTATTTTACCACTTCTTTAAATTGCTCCCCTCAGAAGTTATGAAAGTCTTCATTTTTCATATTATACCTTATAAAAATCCATTCAAAAAACACCAATGCTCCATTTTCATATTTGAATAGTTCAAAAAAAATATTTAAATGCTGCTTCAGAACTGTTACAGCATTATATTTACAATCAGCATTATGGTGAGAAAAGTACAGTGATACAATGCTTGCATCATGGTTAACTCAGGACTCACTGCAATCTAACCTGAATCACTACCAGTAAATCTTTAAGTATTTGCAAAAGAGAAACAATAATGTGAACTGTAATATCTAGGGTGGAATTTGGAATGCTATGGAAACAGGCTAACAGAAATCTAATAATCTGATCTTACAGAAGAAAAACTGCATATTTATTATTTATAAGAAATTACTCAAATTGTGTTAATATGTATAACTTCATTAACAGAAAAGTGCTAATTTGATATGTCTCAGCATGTATATCACCTGGACAAGCCTGAGAAGTGGGCCCATGTGAACCTCATGAGGTTCAACAAGGCCAAGTGCAAGGTCCTGTACATGGGTCAGGGCAACCCCTGGTATCAATACAGGCTGGGGGATGAAGAGATTGAGAGCAGCCCTGCTGAAGAGGACAGAGGACTTGGGGGTACTGGTGGATGAAAAGCTGGACAGGAGCTAACAATGTGCACTTGCAGCCCAGAAAGCCAACAGTATCCTGGGCTGCATCAAAAGAAGCGTGGCCAGCAGGTCGAGGGAGGTGATTCTGCCCCTCTACTCCACTCTCTTGAGACCCCACGTGGAGTACTGCGTCCAGCTCTAGAGCCCTCAGCACAGGAAAGACATGGACCTGTTGAAGCAGGTCCAGAGGAGGGCCATGAAAATGATGAGAGGGATGGAGCACCTCTCCTATGAGGACAGACTGAGAGAGTTGGGGTTGTTCAGTCTGGAGAAGAGAAAGCTTCGGGGAGACCTTATTGCGGCCTTTCAGTACTTGAAGGGGGCCTACAGGAAAGACGGGGACAAACTTTTTAGCAGGGCCTATTGCGATTGGACAAGGGGTAATGGTTTTAAACTGAAAGAGGGTAGATTTAGACTAGATAGAAGGAAGAAATTTTTTACAGTGAGGGTGCTGAAACACTGGCCCAGGTTGCCCAGAGAGGTGGTAGATGCCTCGTCCCTGGAAATATTCAAGGTGAGGTTGGAGGGGGCTCTGAGCAACCTGATCTAGTTGAAGACATCCCTGCTTATTGCAGGGGGGTTGGACTAGAGGACCTTTAAAAGGTCCCTTCCAACTCAAATGATTCTATGACCGCATAAGTAAAAAAAAGGTGGTGGTGGCAGGGGGTGTCCACAAATTTAACATCAGCCAGAAACAGACAGAAAGGATATATCTGAATATCCTCATAAATGCTCTGGCACAGCATTTGCTATCTATACATTGAACACTAAACTTTGCAATGTCTCCTGAAGAACAGGAGGGGGAGCAGTGGAGCTATAAAATGGGAAAATATTTTCGAGTCAATATTTCAACAAAAGTGCAATTTTAGAAGTGTTTGAAAAATGTTCATTAGCTAGTGTATTTGAGATAAAATTTAGTCAAGAAGTGCTATTTGTAGCTCTTCTAAGCTCTTTCTGGAAATAACTACGCTCTTGATTTCTGCTGATTTCCACCCCCCCCCCCCCCGTAATTCTTGAGTTTCTTCCTCCCATAAGCACTTCTCAAAATTCTAGCCTTTATTTTACTTGTTTTGTCTGGCTCTTTGCTTTTCCTTGTACTGCAGTGCTGCAGGGAGTTGCTGAAGTTCTCTCTGAAAAGCAGAGCAATGATTTAAGAACTCTCTTCCATTTTCCCTATTCCTTTGTGAAATACCCAGAAAACTTCCTGCCCTCCTAAAAATAGCAGTCAACAATATTGGATTAAATAGAGGAATAAGAGTACTAACTTGCTGAAGTGTACTCAACTATACCCCCTTTTGTATTTGTACATGTTAATATTACAAATACAAAATTTGTATTGTTTTAACAAATTTGTTGATGTTTGCTTAGATAAAGCTTCCAGAGGAGAAAGCCTCTCTTCCTTACCTGTGCAGTAGGTATACAGAACAGGTTCATAAAAACTTTTCTAGTGATACAGTAGTTTAATTTTATTAGGCTCTAATCCAACATCAGATAACTGGACACATGCACCCTTTACCAAACATGGCAGTGTCTGTGGTAAGCTGACTTCAAGCTCCTGTGCATGGCTTTCAGAGCAAACAATTGAGTAGCGTTTAAAAAAAGTAACAAAAAATAATCTCTGAAGGAGCAACTCATCACATGTTTAAACTATGCTGTAATTAATAAGGCTGTAACACAATAACAAAGTTTGCCATTTATGCTGTCTATAATCTAAAGATGTCTTCATGGAAAGGATTTGTCCTGGAAATGGTAACTTCTAAGTAACTCGAAGCATCATATCTAGTAAAGCTATAACAACACTGAAAAGAATGATGCAAAAAGCCTCTTTAAAATCTTTTCCCTGCATTGCGAGCGTTTTCTATCACAAAAGTAACTTACCTTCAGAACCTCCCTCCAACAAAAAGAGTGGCTGTTTTTATCATTGTTTAATGTTTATTTTACTTTCTGAAGATTATATACTCATTCATGTTCATTCACAATAAAATACATAAACTGTTCTAGTTTTCATACCTGTTTCCCCCAAGGGAGTCTTGAAGTAGCCTTGTAAGCTTTGAATCTCTGTATGGTACATGAGTTGCTTTCTTACTTTTATCTCCCAGTGCACTTATTACATTGCCAAGTGCCAGCTATAAAACATCAAATCATGTAATACACAAGTTAAAATCACTTTCTGAGTAGTTTTATTTTTTTAAAAGAGCTATACATTGAGATCTGCATATTGTGAAGAAATGAATATGCTCATGGAAGTTAACATAATAAAAAAAATTCTGAATATTTTTACATTTTACGGTAGACAGCTTTAAACTTTCATGCTATCAACAGTGAATCAGATGACTTGCAGTCTGGTATCTGCAAGTGGTAAGCACTTAGCACAATTTGCGTGCACTGTCCATTGATATGTCAGCCACACACTAAAGTTAGAACTACTTCATGTAATAAACATTTACTTCTGGTATCTACTTCTAGCAGTAGCTATATTCTTTTTAAAATTAAATTTATCAATCTACTTTATGCTAAATTTAGAATAAGATACGGGGAATTAATATAAAAAAAACCCAGAATTTACTACCTCTACAGATATGAAATCTTTGTCAGACATTCTTTAAGCATTTAAGTCCTGAAATTATGTAGTCCATGGCTATCCTATTTCATTGCTAAGAAAGGATCTAATTCATGTTTATACACAACCTAACATTTGGCTGTAAAATTATTTGTAATGTGCAACTGCACGTACTTCAATCAGATTATTCATATGCCAAATTAAAGAACATTCCTGTAGATGGCACCCTGTACAGCCAGTTCATAGTCTTGAAAATGATCTTACTGCATCCAGCAGTTGAAGAACTGCATATACACCACATTCTGTGACTGCTTTGAAGTGTTTAAATCACTTTCAATCTGTTTCCCAAAGCTGAGGGCTGGAATTCACTGTAAATGAAAGTTTTGTGATCATATAAAATATTAATTTTATCACACTGCTTTTCACCTTCATGCATTTTGTATCCTATTTGTTAAGGATACATCTATTTCATCTAAACCCCCAAATTTCTGTTGGCTCTGTGCTTATATCAGTGATGAAATTGAACTGAATTCCCTTTTTACTCCATATAATATAACCAGAATAACTACAGAAAATAAACACTATCGTGATGGCAGGAGAATCACTAAGAAAGTTCTAGTTGCAGAATACCTTTCTGGTACTACATACTAGACCAGAAAAAAAGACATGTTTCCACAAATAAAGTAAATACGTATTTTTGAGTCTTTAAAAGAGAATTGCATAGAGCCTCCATACAGCCAAGCAGCTCAAAACAAAGACATGAAACTACAATCTCCACTGATAACCACTAGCTCTACTTTTCAGTGTAATCATAATTAAATAAAATGCTTAATACGGCTTACTAAAAAACTGCATAGAGAGCCAGTACTCAGACCAAAAAAACCATGGAGTGATGCTGTAAGTTAAAAATTGCATTTCTACTTAGGAGTGTTTTGCCTAGGGCTGTTTTACATTATGTTTCATAATTATAACAAAGAGCCAGCATTTATTGATCAATTAAGCTTATTCATTGTCCACGTTTTACACGCCTGCACTCCTTGCAAACTGCTTGTAATGTTCTCCAACTGTTTGGGTCTTGACAGAATAAAAAAATAAAAATAAACTTAAAGGAATATCTCTACAATATCTTTTAAAAGTTAGAGTAACTAATTGTATTTCATGACAGTGAGACGTACTATAATTTGCTAGTTAGGGTCTAGTATAACTGAGAAAATGTTAACATGACAGAACCCAGTAAGAACCGATATATGCTGTTACGTCTCAGGCTACAGTCCTTGTTCTGTACATGATGCATTTCTACTTTAGGAATTACTGAAAACAAGTGATCCAAGAAGGAAGAGAAGATAGTACCAACAGCCTATGGAAACAAGTTGTACAGTCTTACTAGTCCACAGTTGATGGAAATGCCTTCTTTTGCCCTTTCCCCTGTAGCTCCTGTTCGCTTTAACCTTTCAGATCCTGCTAGATCAACAAAATGGAACTTGGCAGTAAGAGTTTCAAATTCATTCATCTCAGAAGATTCAGATATTATCCTGTTATCCGTGGCATTATCCTGAAATAAAGGAGAACCCATAAAGCTTGGTAAGACCTGCGAAGTTCAGTCAACAATTATTTACAAGACTACCTATTTGTCATATCCATCTCCTCCTTTATTTACTCATTCTCTTATAATAAATCAATATCTCTCAAAAACTGTCTCCATTTTAGTCATATCCACTAACATATCATTCTTGAAGACCCAGCTCTAGATGCACATGAATACCAATATACTGATTACTTCTAAATACAGGTTACAATTGTTTCAGGGCAGGGGGGAATACATATATTAAAAACCACAAAACTCATCAGCAAGTTGGGCAACAAAATGTGTACCTCTCCTGGAACTCAAGTCTTAAATCAATTGTCAAAGGAAACTGATTTTTAAAAAAGTAACAGTAATATTACCCTCCTAAATTAGAAGCTCATACGCCTGCCAAATAACTGGAATATATTTTGATTTTACACCTCTCTAATCCCCATCATCAGCTTCCCTGTGGCATGATTATTCAGCTTGATTTTAAGAATTATTTTTTTAAGTCTGTTTTCCCAGCAGCCAGTATTCCACGAGCACTTCTGACCTGACCAGGAAATAAGGACAGCAGAGGGAACAAGGGAGAAAGAAGAGGTTCTTTCCCCCCTCCCCCCTGCCAAGTAAGTTGTAACAACTGGCACCTGATGCAGGGTTCCATCAGTGCAGGGACTCTGCCCAGGAACACACTGCTCTACAGGCACATATAGAACCCTCAGCCTCTTTCCACTTCACATCCCAAACCACAGCAGTAAAATTATCCTTTTTCAGTAGACAATCCCAAGGGTTTTTTTCTGTCAATTCATGTAGCTGTACTATATACTGTGGAGATGTATTTTACTCTAAGGGTAGCTTGATCTGTTGCCATGAAAGCAACACTGAATGAGAAAAGTCTTTAAATCTCTCAGTTCCAGACCTTCCTGCTGATACCCATTGCAGGGCAATTTCTACCTACTTCCCATGGCAGCATGAAATAGGCATATATCAAGTGTGTAGATGACTTATATTCACACAGCCCGATCTACAGGCTTTATTAGGAATATTCTATCACAGTAAGCATGGATTGTTTTGTTTTTTTCTTTAAAAAAAACTCAGTTATTCTGTGGCAATTATCTTTATCTCCTTAATTAGCTAGCCCACAGCTCCCTCTGCTATTGCAAGGGGTAATGTGTGGCTGCAGACCAAACAGTTCTCACAGTAATTAAACACTTCATGCTTCTTAAGTGATCTCCTTTTGTAGCAGTTTCAGAAGAAACCAGGAATTGTGCCACTTCCATGAGACTGGAATATCACACTTTTTCAGCTATTTTGACATTTACACCACTGGTGGATCACTCTCTCTTTCCCAGCCCTCAAAGCAATGATTAATGCATCCTTTCTCTCTCGCTTATTTAGTAAATCAAACATACATCCAGAAACTTCTGAGAAGCACGGACAGTGTGAACACAGCACAAGGAGCAGCACGGCTGTGCACTGCAGCCCTGGCTGCCTGCCCACCCCAGGCACCAGGACCATGCACAAAGAGAAAGGCACAGAGCCGACACCGTCATCCCTGGAACTGCGTTGCCCTAGTAACAAAGGTCTCCCAAAACTGTTGTCTACAGACTGCAGCAACAACAGAAACTTGAGCTGCATCTCTCCTGGCCATCCAATAAGGGCTCATATTAATTTATATTCTGGGAGCCTTCAGAGGCCAATGTCAGGTCTAATCCCGACTCTCCCAAATACTGCAAGGAAAGAAGTGGGTGCTGTCTTCAGATTCAGGATCTAGCAATGTCCTGCTCCAGACAGTCAAATTATCTTGCTCATATCTCCTAAAAAAGAAGGAACAAAACACATTTTGACACAAGGCAGAAGGTGGCCACCTGTTCCTCTAACACAAACTTCTGTCCTGTGGGTGGCTCAGCTGGTGGGGAAGGCTGCACAGGCGCCAGCGCAGGTGGATTGCTGTACTGACAGCCTGCAAGAAACAAGGCTCCCAGATGAGTTCTCACACTTCCCAGCTACACAGACAGTTTTCAACAAAACCTCTGAGCATACAGTGCCACTACACAGTGACTGAGGTACCCTGTCTGGGATCCGAGTGTGAACCAGCCCCGAGCGAGCGAGAAGATAAGACAGCTGCCCACACCACCAGGTCCACATTTTCAGCATGGAAAGCAGGAAGAAGTGTTTTTAACAGGTATAAAGCAGGTCTACATACCACAAAGGACCAGGGAGTGACCCTCATTTTGCCTGCAAATGATTATTTGTAGTGTTAAAAAAAAAAAAGCAACCCCCACACTCCCAAGAAAGCATTACAAATCCAGTTCACTGTTCCACATGCTTAAAAATGTAGTATTTGTATGTAACGTGCTAGCCAGGTACTTAGGAGTTCACTAAAATATTTTTTAAATGTTGATACTTTTAGAATAATCAAAGTAAGTCCCCCTGAAACTACTGCAGTTTTCATTGGTATGAATTTGTTCAGAACTCTCCTCTTCACAAGATACACCAACACCAACTAACAACTGAACACTCACATGAAAAAAGTCTTCTACAGAACAGCTCTGTGTACATTCATAGTTTAAATTTCAGGTTAAGAGCATAGGCATAACAACACATCTGAACCCCAACTATATATCTATCTATTTGAAATAAATATGCTAAGCTTCAGAATCAAATGCTTTTCTACTTGCTCCTTTTTGGATATCAACACTAAATCTGGAATATCCAAACATTTTCAGTTAGCTGACTGCAAGCTTAAACCCAATAACTACTAAGACACTTAAAAACACTTTCCCAATTAAAGACAAATTACATTTTAGCTTTCCTACTTGTGTATGTTGCAACGAAATACTGAAGAAAATGCTAGAGGAGAACGAGCAGGTTCATGTAAGAGACTGCAGTTTATTGTTGCCTCTGGCTAGAGGATGGTTACGTATGCACAGATTAAATCAAATTATTATAATGCTTAGTAAATTCATTGAGCATGATGATGACTGTAGCATCTTTACTAAGTGCAATTCAAATAGCAGTGGCTGCCAAATCCATATTCACATTTTGAAAAATGGTTACTAAAGTGAAGTTTAGTAACAGCAAAGATACGTACAGTGTTAAATGCAGGACAGACTCTGGTTTGACATAAGTGTATAGTAAAGATAGCATGTGACCGTGAGCTCTGAACATTCATCTGAGTGCTGGCAGTGGTTCGAGACAAAGCCCCCAGCTTCAAGCACTGCATCATCTAGAAAACAGACAAGAACTACATTGCATTGCTTGCAATTTAAATAAAGAGCGTTCCCATAACACATAGTTTTGGACGTAAATAAGCTTTTCCTCTTTGCTATGATTTCAGTTCCTATATGCCAAAAGCACAAAGATTCTTAAATAAGCAAACTAAAAGGGGGAGGGGTGTGGGGGTGTGGGGGGCGGTGGTTTCTGAAAGAAAACACTTAAATCTTTGTACCCCTCTTTTTATGTCCCCTGGTAGGAACATGCCAATCTTCCTTCCATTCACCTGTGGCAAAAATGGACACTTTTTGTACTTTGTTCAAAAATGTACAGTGCAATAACACTTGTATTCAGATTTGCAGTGCACAGACACTTATGAACGGCAATTTACATCACATCAGTCATCATGAAAAGCTTTCCTGTCATAGCAAAAACAACATATATAAGATTTGGGAAATTAGAATTACATACATACCATACATTTTTTCTCCCAGCAGAACTATACTATCAGCAAAAGTCTGTTTCTAGCATTAAGTGAAAGTGGTATGCACTTAATATCAGACATTTATCAGATTTAAGTCTACAGAAAATAAAGAAAATCAAAATTTCAGCTAAACTTTACAGCTAAATTGTCCGAGATACACATGTTAGCAAGCATAACCTCTTTTTTTAACTGCTTATCAAAACAGACAACATTTTTAGAAAGCACTTGGTATGCTACAGACAAATCTATTTTCAATGCTTACCTCCGATTCTCCATTCACAGTTCGGGTTGTAACACCCACTGTATAAATTCCTCCCGCTGAATCTTCATGTATTTTAATATTTGATTTTTTATTTTTTGCATCAATATCACGTGTGGTATCAAACAAATCAAGAATTTCTTCATTGTAAAGCTGAGGAGAAAAAAAAAAAGACAAAAAAGTGTATATTACTTTAGGAATTCCTCCAAAGACTAACAAATCTGTACACGGCACATACAGAAGGTTCTAAAAATCCCAATGCCAATGCTCTCAAAAAAGGATGCTGTGAAGACTCCAAACTTAGAAGGATAACAGGATGATAGACAGAGAAGCTGCAAATTAAGTCATCTGCCCGCCTTACTATTGTGCCTCCCAAAGAATCATAGAATAGTTTTGGGTTGGAAGAGACCTTAAAGACCATCTAGTTCCAACCCCCCTGTCATGTGCAAGGACACCTTCCACTAGACCAGGTCACCCAGAGCCCCATCCAACCTGGCCTTGAGCAGAAGCAGCAGTAATTTCCTCTACATCATCAGATCTGGGAGGGAATTCTTTGGTGGAACCAGGGAAGGGGAGGCACTCGGTGCGAGCAGAACAACTGTGGCAGTGGTTTCTGCGGCAGGCACCTTCAGTCTTCAGGTTTGACCTTGAGCTTGGCTTTTGTTTTGTTGATTCAGTTGGCTGCACCCTCCTCCAAACACTTCAAACTCACTCCACTTGCTCTCCCTGCTATCTATCACACCTTTTCTCATCTCCTCTCTCACACCTTAATAATTCTATGTCTCTCATGTAGATAAACTTCCTGCCTTGGAACTAATTTAGCATATAATGGTTTTAGTGCAAGCTGCTTATTAAAGAGACCAACCAGCAGGCCAAAAATACTATGTCATGGTTTCTTGAGCAGGGCTTTTGTACTTTCCTCCATAAATACCTACACTTTGGCACCCCAGATTTAGTTACAGCTTTCAGGCACAATCATATGAGCAAAAGCAACTATTTACCACATGTTTCAGGCTGCTTAATGTTTACCGCCTGTTTCACTGGGCCTCCTGAAGGGTAAGTACATGTACGTTTAGTGGTTTTCAACTCAGTATCATTAAGGACATCAGACTTTTAGGTCAGTAAATGACATGACAACCAGCAAAGACATCAGAAATTACTATGCAGTTATCAGTGTTTGAGGAGATGGATTATCATTTCATAGGAATGTTCTGGGTTTTAGGAAAGGTGTTTAAATCCAACTGAAGACATCAAGGCAAACATCAAAAAAAACCCCAGAAAAAGCAGCATCCCACTGGGAATCTCACGGCTTCGGTCTCTGCTGATGTACACTGGAACAGTTCCAGTGTTTTCAATTTGGTTATACCAATGCGTTCCAGCAGACCATAGGCCAAACTGATTAAAACCCTGATCAAAGCCTCTACATAAAAGCCAAAGAACCACTGCAATAGATATGTATTCACCTAATGTACTTTCTCGTAGGCTGAAAGCAAGAGGCTTTCTCCTCTCACAAGTGAAACTCCATCTGAGAAAAGGCTCGGCATTTGTGAGTGTGATGCTTTTCATTCTTTACATATTTACATTTAATTAGACATAAATATTCTAAGTAGGAGCCTTCTTACAAATGTTTTACCTTGCTAAGTGCAAACAAATGGATGCCACAATTTAGACAGAATCCTGATAACGCACCTACAATTGCATGGGACTGCATATGCCTATCTTTTGGAAAAGTTAGCCGGAAAGCAAGGAGTTACGAGAGGCAAGCTGCAGCAAACTAAAGAAAAGCAAGTAGCAAACAGAAGTCGCTGTTCCCAATAGTTATCCAGCTGTCAGAAGTTATTCCAAAATAAAATGCTGCTTCGACTTGTTCAATGACTAAATTATTGTTTATGTAATCCAGCCCTAATGGTACATAGGATGGGAGGAAGAAGATACTTTCTGATACAAGAGTAGTGCATAGTACGTAACTAATGAGAAAAACCTCTTTCTGGGAAAAATCCAATTTAGCCTCACTACAATAAAAAAAATTTACCAAAAGTAGTGACACTTTGTTAAGGTAGAAACTATTATACGTATCATTGAACCTTTCTCTAAATGAGATAAACAAGATAGGTTTTACTATGTACATTTCATCTGAAATATGTTGTAATGACTGCAATTCTGCATACTGTTATCACCGTAACATTCAATTACTGCCCTGTATTTTGGCACTCTCAGTCACATTTGTAATGTTATGTCAAAAAACACAAGGAATTCAGAAACTACACTGGTTACTACTCCTTATGCTACTACCATTGCAGATGCCTAAGCAGAAATGAAGCTGCAGATCCCCGATGTTCAAACAGAGAGAACAGTAAAGTACAGCAGACTCTCTCTAGGCAAACATTAGCCAGAGCAACAAAAAGTTCTGCTTAAGGTTAGCCATGACAAACCTATACTAGTGCAAAACTAATGCCAGCTTGTTAATCTTTAAAACAGTTATAGGAACATGTGACTAAATGACCTAGTTTACTTCAGCAGTAATAAAACCAACAGCTTTCTCTTAGGTAATATAAAAGTGGGTTCCCCCCCGCCCCCCGAAGTAGATAAAGTTGCAAATACTGAAAACAGTCATACACATTTACACCTGCTCTTCCTTAAATTGATTCTTCCTCTCCATGTGCCTAAAGTATCAGATTTTGCAGCTTGGTAGTGAATGTAAATATGTTACGCCCAAATCAATCAATTTAAAAAATAGTTCCACGGGTAGGAAACACAGCATAAAAGCTGCAAGACTTAAACCAACAGCTGCTGCAGGTCAGAAAGATCCCAGATCTTATGGCCTCTCTTACCAGTAGCTGTATCTACAAGAAAACACAAAGGGAACAGTTTTTCCATGCACTGAGACTCAGGTTTTCTCTGAATCTAATGAAAGAGGGAACAGTGACACAGAAGCCAAATTCTAAACCATTGGGGACCACAGAAAGAAGTATTTTTGCACTAGGTTTCTTCTTATTGTAACAAGTCTCCTGAACAGATTTTGAAAGCTAAATAAATCTACTGCAAAGAGACAAAAGCAGGCAAAGCATGGTCGCCATACAAAGGCACAAAGTACAACTGATTTTTTTTTTTTTTTTATAGTTTCTTGCTTTAAGGTTTGGTAAAGAATTACAAACAGACAAGAGCAACAGGCCCCACAAACAAACGTGTGCTGCAGAAAGGGACAATGATGTCTAATATAAATATTTCTATACTTCAAAATAATGCTGTAAAGGAAACTACTAAAATAATTGGAATAAGATAAAAAGGCTCTTTTTCATAAATTGAAGAGCTGAAGCAAACTCCACACAATTTCCCTTTGAAGTCTTGAAGATTAATTCAAAACATCTCGTGGGAAAAGAATGCAAAAGTAGCAACCAGAAGAAACGTTTACTTAGCTTTCTAAAAAAAAAAAGGTGAAGTTACATACACAAACACAGATCATATTTACCTCTAAGAACTGTGCATTCACTTTAAAATCTGGAGGTGGAAGTCCTTGTTTAATAGCAGCTTGTTTTTTTTCTTCAATACATCTGAAAAGATGCTTAACAGCACGCGATATAATGCCTTGTTCCTCTTCTGTTATGTTGACATCAAATCCAGTGCCCATGGTATATGTTTTGCCAGCACCCGTCTAAATTGAAAAAGAAGTAGTCACTAGAACACATTAATAGTACCAAATCACAGAGAAATGCAGTTTGTGAGCACTAGTGCTAGATAGGGACCACTAAGTCAGTTTGTCATTTTTACAATATTAACATGCACAATAACAAGTCATTTTGAAAAACAGGTAAACAGCAGAATTTGGACAAACTCTACTGTTTATCCACAGATCACATACAAGAAGGCAGGGACCAGTTCAATCTTTTATAACCTTTCCCCTACAAGCTTCCTCTAAGCTGCTTACATCAGCCTTGAGCCATCATCTCTGAGGTCAAAAGAATAGTTAATGTTTTCAACCAAGACTGTTAATTAAAGCATATATTTTGAAGGCAGAAGCAGCATTTGCAATTCTTTACTGAAGTAGATCAAATGACTTTCTAAATTATGATGTCTGAATATCTCGGGGAGAATATTACCATTGTTCTCAATTTACAGACAGCACTGAAGAATGAGCTGTACCCTCACTAGGAAAGTAGCTTAATTAAATGTGAAGTCCTCTAGAAGACAAGGTAGTGTTGTATTTTCACTTAATTAGTGGGTCAAGTCTAAGACAAAGATAGTATCACGCAGCTGAACATAATCTACTAAACTGGATCTGCAAACAGCTTTATTTCACTAGAACTAGACTTCACTTAGCTAACTCGAGAGATGACATTTAACAGTGGTGAAATTCAGCATCCAAGACCAAGTTTTATGCAATCAATTCCTAAAGGAATATTCAGAAGATAATAACGCATTCTTTACACTGTGCTCAATGATATTTCAGCTTTGAGAAGTAAAATGTGTGCCCAGTGTACTGAGAGGGCGTGTTCTCTATGAAAAACTCTAACTTCAGAATCTGGTCTCTACATTTTGCCCACAAACAAACAATGTGGCCTGAAGTTCCCTAGGATTATTTTTAAAAAGCTCCTCTTCCAAAAAACATCTGAAAATGCAGAGAGACAGGTAATTGCTCAGAAAAGAATTTCAGTACAACCTGTATCTATATATATCAACTGATTAAGTCACTAATTTGTATTGCTGCATTGGTGTGAATTCAGGAATTATATGGACTCATGATATTTTCAGTATTACTATTAATTCAGACCTACTGCATATATCTCTCTCTCTCTTCTGTGTTTAAATATATAGATTCTGTGCAGAATGGCAAGACTCCTAAACAGTCTCCTACAGGATCTCATTTAAAATAAAACTGAGACATTAAAAAACAGATTCATGCATTCCAAAATTTAAGAGAAAGATCAGTTACAAGAAACTGTTTATTCCAAAATAAAAACTTTGAAATGAAATTGTAAAGCTTACTTGGCCATAAGCAAAGACAGTGGCATTATAACCTTCAAAGCAACCTTCAATCAGTTTTTCTATACACTGTATGTAGATCTCTTCTTGCTGTGAGTCAATGTTAAAGACGTAATCAAAAGTGAAGGCCTTATCTTTTCCCAAGAACACTTGAGGTTCACCAGGTGTGACAGATGTACAAATATGGCATCCTTCAATCTTCTCTTTGGCTAGCTGTGGTCTAATTCTGTTTTGGAAGAGACAAAAAGAACTATTAGAAATTATCATCATCAGAAATAAGACCATAAAAACAATGTAAATAAGAGATCTGAAAAGAATGCCTTACTAACTGAAAAATTAGAATTTTTCATCAAGCCAGGAAGTTTCCAGCTGTCTCAGCCACAGTACTGACTGCATCAGAACCACACTCATACAACTCTTCATGCAAATGATGTTACCTTCCCTGAAGGTTCACCTACCAATTTCAAGTGGATAACTTGCTTAGAAATCTCAATGTTTCTGTATGTGTACTCTGCATTACCAAAGATAAACTTGCATGATCCATTTCAGTCTTTGAAATCAAGCTTTCCAGTTTTATCAGATTTCTTCATGTTTTCATTGTAAAAACGGATTTATTTTTTTAATAGCAACAGAAATATGAAAAAAATACAGGCTAGTTTAAGTAGTAACTTGGGAGCAAGGACCCCCAAAGCCTACACATCATCTTAAATGAAAGCCTCCTTGCTACGAGAGCGAGGAGAAGGCTCACATTTCTTCTTTTCCTTTGACAGGAAAGGAGCTTTGTCACAGCCAGAATACTTCTGTGAAATGTTTGGTTTTGGTGAAGCAGCATACCTTCAGAGGAAAATAAAAAGAACAATTTCTAAAAAGTTCTAAAGGTAACAGTGTCTTATTCCTCATTATTTCAACACTGAGACAAATTCCAGCTTTTATTTCCATTTGTTCAGTTTCTGACAAACTACTTCATAGAACACAGCCATCTCAGACTTCTTATATTCTATCATTTTATGAATTCTTCGGCATTCTTAATACTCTTGCAGTCTTGTCAAAATTGAATTCATGTACTAGCTCCATGACTAAAGAAGATTGTGGAAGTTTGTGATTCAATTGGTTTAATGGTTAACTATCAGGAAGAAAAATTCTGGCCCACATAACATATCATTCTAGCTGTAATTAGCTAATAATTTGTTTTAAAAGTCACCTTTTTTTAAAAAAAGTGTTTCCAGATTCTCAAAGCAGCACCAAATTAAACAAACGTGTGCAGCTTAATAGATAGGGGACAAATAAGGCTATATATAAGGGTGATAAAATATCAGTGATACAGCTACATGCAAACAAAATCATGTAATATTTAATATAGAATCTCCATTTATATCAAACTTCAAGTACCTATATTTACCTCAGTGTGGCTACTTTCAGTTACACAATGTCCAAGTTGAAGATCTGTATACACAGAGTATACTTTAAAGGCACATACTCATTTCATATTCCATGCTCTAGGGGCCATATATCTACATTAGTGTTTGGTTTAGAGTAGCTGTGCTGTCTTGAAGCAAATTCCCCCGACATTACCGCTTACCACATGTTGGTTTGGATCACAGACGAGTTTCCGTGTGCGCAAATTACAGCCCTTTCAGAGGAAACTAAGCCAAAACGTTCCACTCCAAACACACAAAACTTGTTCCAAAAACTAATGGAAACCATAAGGGCCCAAAGCTACCTACTGATCTACTGCAACCATGCCAATGCTTGCTGATGCAGAGAGTGCTAGTCTCCAACAGCTCCGAGTGGACTGCTGCAGACTAATTCAAATTATATCAGCACACATATACTTTAGTTCAAGTAAGAAATATCTTGTAAAAAAAAAAAAATAATCACACAGAGCACGATGTGTCTTCTTTTTATTGCGGATTACAAGTTTTTCACCTAGGGGTGTGCATTACTGTCAGAAGTATTTTTCAGAATTTTTATTCTAAAGTTTTCATTACATCCCACTGTGTGACACTAGACAATAACCGTAATTTATTTGTAAGGTTTTCTGCAAACTAATTCCTTTATGAAAAATTCATTAATAATCAGGAGATATCGCCCTTGTCAGCATACCCGCTAGTGTGGAGTGGAAATTAAACAAACTTTTGAAGAGTATCATTAAAAGGAATGATTATACAATGTGTAAAATAGGCACAAATATTCTACAAAGAGTATTTGCATTTAACAACATGGAGTGTGTAATATAGGTCACAGATTTTCTCTCTAATAACATAATAATTATCATAAGTTTTTTCCCTTAAATGAAATAAGAATGCTAAAAATAATTCAGGACTCACATAGCTCCTTCACTAACAAAATCCACTAGCACCTGTGTCCACTAAACACAAAACCTGATGAACATGTACCTAAGCTTGTAATAAAGTTACTTTGTTCTAGACTAATGAACATTTTATAATAAAATAGCTTTCACTTCTAGGTAGGGAGAGAAAGTCTTCAAAGACAAATCAATCATATGCCTTTCCTAAAAGCACTCTACACAACTGAAAAAATTGAGCATTCTGCCCCTGACACTTTGTAGCATGCTGCCTATAACACTTAATATTTAGAAAATGCCAACTTGGTAGGTTATTCCACTGCCTTATTTTAATGCCATGAAGTCAGTCAGAGGGCAAGCTTCTTTTTAAGACTAAGCACCCAGTCTTTTACTAATCCAGTGCAGACAGCACAAAGGCAATCAATTATTCTTACAAGCATGAACTCTTCTAAACTGGGCTTCTGAAGATCTAGAGGTACTTTTCCTATTGTTTTCTAGGACAAGAAAACCTAGAAAGACCTTTTCTAAAACAAACAGGATGGAAAAAACAATTTCAAAATTAAGTAACCTTTTGTGCATCCCAAAAACCCAACTTCCTCCCCGGTTCTGAAAGGCTTTTAGCACTGACTTATAGAATGAAGGTTGACAACTAAAAAAAAAAAATAAAATAGTTTTTCTTAATATATTCTAATTCTGTCTTTTCTTAAAAAAAAAGTTCAAAATTAATTTTCTATGCTGAGGAGTTGATGCAATTATGACAGGTGCCAAATAATTTTCTCCTTTCTATTACTAAGTAAAGGCTCAGAGTGACCACAAAGAGGAACAGCATGCCTAAAATCTCAATAATTTGCATGATAATTATTACAGTGATGACAGGACTGTCAAGCGAACAGTTTCAATGTCATCCTGCAGAGACTTCCCATGAGAATCCTTCCAGATAGTTCCTTGACTTGCAGCCAGACAGGTGCTCTGCTGCTATAAAACCCAGGACAACAGCAAGCTTCAAATGCATTATATATGACCATAATCAGGCCACAGCAAGATACCATTCCGGAGGCCAGCTGAGCTGCTGGAAATCTTGTGTCACTACTAGCAGCTTGTTACCAGCTCAATCACTTCTCCTGGGCTGTAACAAAACATCCAGAGACCCAACAGTGATAGTGGTGTCCTTCCTCCCTGACTTACCACTAAATCTGGAGGCAGCAGTAAGAGAAAAAGCAGCATTTCACCAGCACACATGCAGCACAAAGGAAAAACAAAGCAAGACTCGCCACATCAGGAAAGCTTCACTCCAAAGACAGACTCCCTTCTCATTTTGTAATTGCTCTTACACAATGTCCCACTCTGCCATGGAGCTGGGAGGTAGCAAGCAGAGATCACGGCTGCATCAGGTTTGAAAGACATCTTCCCCAAAAAGGATGTGCAGACAAGAGATCTTCATCACCCAGCCTGCAGTCTGCTCAAGGGATACTTCATGCTCTGAAGTCAATATACCTCTTATAATTTAGTTTAGCACCAAGCTAATGTGATGACCTTAATGAGTAAGAAACAAATGCCTCACCTTCAACCCAATTTCTGGCCACTTACGATGAATGCGAGTGGATTGCCTGAACCTCATGGCTCTCAAAGTTTATTCACACCGAATGTGCGGTCCGGCAAGTAATAGTCCTCATGCAAGTTAGATTCTGCTCCAGCAGTGACTACAGGAACACTTCCTCCTCCTCCACCCCACACATCAATTAGGAAAGTGATTTTTCCTTCTGCTTACAGTCAAACCTGTCCCACTCATGTCTTAATGTGGTCACTTCTGTCAGCAAACCAGGCAGCACCCATGCTTTAAAATGTGAAAGAGTTCATTTTGGTCATCTCTCCTTACCCAGTTCCCAGACTGGCAGTCTGCCACTGAGATTTTTCTCCAGGACCAATTTGACTTCACCCATTTTGTCTTCTACACAGCCCCATCTCACCTGTTTTTCAGGCTGCTCTCTTAATTGTATACAATCAGGTGTTTTCTACCTGTTTCCAATCACATCTTCTTAGATATAGCAACTTCCCAAACAACATTTTGCCTTGCATCCTTCCCTCTCCTCCTCTCCAAAGCATGAACACACCCAACTCTTGTTTACATGTACTTTGCAGAACCTCCAGGCCACACACATGAAACAATCCCCTAAATCTATTCTGCCTCAGCACACTGGGACAAGCTGTCTAATTAGGGAGGGCTAAAATAGCCAGTGGTGGCACAGTAATGCACTGTATTGTACTGGAACTAATCTCTCAGTAGAATAGGTGCACAATGTCTCTGCTAAAAATATTGTCGGCTGGAACAGACTCAGATAATACAGTTCAGGGACTACAGCAATCATGGGGTCAATACCTTGTGTTATGCAAGACATCAGGCTTCCCAGAATTGACTCCTGTTTAAACTACATAATATCATAATATCCCTTTGAAAAACATCTTATCTTGGTTTATTTCTAGGCATGGAAAACCGTCCCAGTGATTTGAATATATATTATTTAGCTATAGATGGATCTATAAGGGTTTAGATAGATAGATATACATATACACACATCCCATTTCAGCTACTGAACAATTTCATCTCTCTTTTCATTTAAGAATTTCCACTTTATCTAATTTTTCCCCAGAATCTGCACACATCTATGATCAATCCGTTCCTTAATCTCATTTTATATACTAAACTAAGTAAGACCAGTGAATTTTTTATTTTGCATCTCCATGTGAAGCATTGCAAATATTACTCTAGTAAAAGTTAATTATCATAACATTTACCATAGACCTTCTCAGCATCTGCACAGAATACCAATAGCCAAACAAGAACTTCTAAAAGTGACCTATAAAGGGAAAAGCATCAAATCATTCTTGTTTTATGGTGGTGGTGGTGGGGAAATTCACAGATTAATCTTTCAGATCGCAATAACTAGCCAGAAGCTGAGCGATGGAAAGAAGAGAACATGACGACGAAGTCCCATTTAAAGTTCTTTTTCATTAAACTCTGCTGTGGGGAAAGGACTGCGTTCACCTTGCTCAGAAAAGCATAGAAGCATCACTCAAACCATGCGCAGTGCTGAGCAGGAAACAAGTTAACCTGTAAACCCAAGACTCTCCGATACTCCTCTCTTACTACACTAAACTTATTAAATTTCACACAATTAAGTTGCACAGGTGGATATATGAAATATTAAATCCAACAGCACCTAATAAAACATTTAATGAAGTGTAGCAGGCAATATAAACTGGGAAACAAACAAGAGCTCTCCAAAACCAGAAAAAAAGAAAACAGCTTCCTGCCATTACTTTAGCACCATGATTCCCTCTTCTTTCTGTTCCATTACATTTACATTCAAACCACTCCCATTAAACATACTCCTTCACAACAAGGAGGGAGTAGAGAAAGCTAAACAGATTTCATCCACCAGACACCTAGTACTTCTGCTTGCATAAACTTTTCAGTATTTTTGCTAGCACACATTGGAAGATTGCTTGCTTCTGATTATTGGCACCTCCAAATGAGACCACAACTATAGCATCTGAACGCATTCATCTGAAATAGCCGATTGGTATATTAACTCTTCACCTCTCAATGAGGTTTAAGAATATGAAAGAGGCTGACATATGACAAAGGTCAGGTCTACCATTTGTTAACACAGCAATAAGGACACAGCAACAAGCCTTTCGGCTCATGCCGGCAGCCATCACCCATTAAGCATTTCTGTTCTGTTGCCAGCACATCTCGGCACAATGGCACCTGCACCTCTGCTGCCTGTGGCAACAGTCTGTGGCGCTAAGTAACACCTACAGGTAAAAAACAATGCTCATATTTGTTGAGTTATCATTCAGTAACCTTTAGTACAGATGTAGCTCTGTAATGTCCTTCTCAGCATTTCCAAAGAGGTTTTCGGTGGCCAGCAAAACAAGTATAAAATATCTGAGAACTGTTTTAGTATGCTTTTAGCCTGCTTTTTAACTCCAGAAACACACACACCCCCATACCCATACCCCAAATTTCATAACAAAAAAAAAAGTGTAAAAGTACTACAAGTTAATACCTCACTTTCCAGCCTAACTCCTTCTGAAGAAATACAACTTTTTTTTTTTTAACTCCACTTCAGAATGAACCAATTTACAAATTAAATTCAAATCAAATGCCTACAAATAATACCACATAGCAACCTCTTCCCAAGGTTAGCATCAAAACAACCCCCTACACTGTTACAGTAAACTCCAGGTAAAGTCCAAATGATTTGTCGGCGGCTTTTCTTTTTAAGCACCAGCTAGGCAGTTGTCTCTGAGCAAGCCATAAATACACTACACTATCAGTAGCCCTTGATGGCCTTCAGGGTGAAATCCATTTGTTTCAGGTGCCTACACAGGCAGGAGAAACAAGCCTTCATAAAATACTTTAACAACTGAATTAATAATGGAATGAAAGCCATCTTTATAAACAAAAGCAAACAAAGTGCAAGACAAATCCAGGGTACCTTTGTAACAGCACCACTTCTGCAGAAAGACTAACTCAGTTTCTGGATGCCTTAATCATTAGTATTCAGTGGTATCAGTTAATGGTACATTTTCATATTAATGATATCGATCACTGGTATTATACATACTGGTGTTAAGATGTAAAAAGGACATGCAATTACAGATATGCAAGTTACAGCAATTATACGAGACACTGCTCAGCAGCCGAGCGTGGCAACTGGCCACCCAGCACATTGCCAAGTCTTTCCCTGCCCCATCATGGATCAGCTCCCACCCCGTGAACCTGCTTCTCCTGTGAGAGGCTCGGGCACACACCAGTCATGCAGCCAGGGCAGTGAGCACCGGCTCCCTGCGACTGTAACTCAATCGCTCTTACGTAAGATTCGGGCACGGCTCCCATCAATGTTTCTCCAAAGTTGCCATGGCTGCCATGGTCTAGACTGAGCTCAGTGCTGCCAGCAGGTGTTTTGTGTGTGCCCAGAGCTCACAGAAACGAGGCAGAGTCCAGGCATTGGTCACCCTAAACTCGCACCGGCTCCCCGGGCAAGCACAAGTGAGGCAGAGGTTTTGCCTGTGTACCAATGCTTGCCTTGATACACCAGGAAACTTCCAGGCACATCAAGTAGGTATCTTGATGCAAGCCTGGCAACATCAGAGAATAGAACTTCCTGGATAGCTCTTGGACTTAAAAATGTATTAAGGACTGTGGCAGGAGCTAGGGTGGTATCTACGTGGTCCAGATTTTACTCCAAAATCCTACTGAGATACTGATAAAAAGGTATCAGCATCACTTCAATTCATGTGTAGCTATTAAACTTGATCATTAAGCCCTTAGCTTAAAACATCCAGCAAAATCAGTCACTAAATTACCAAATAGGCTCCGAGATGTTACATTTTCAGAAGCTAACTTTACTGCAAACAAAAAAAATTCCTGTTCAAAGAAACACATGCACAATACTTTGTTTCAGTGCTGCAGACTGTCACTTCCAGTTTGCATGTAATAAGAAGCAGCAAATGGAAAACTGGAATTAAATTAAGTTGAGGAAACATATCACTGCTGTAACTAGATTTGTCCAGTTTTCCTTCTCTACACTCAACCTCTACAGCTACTTTTTTTTATTTTTAAACATAAATTTAATTTCATAAAAAATTACCCTTTTCAGCAGCTTGCGTCTGATCAGCTCATCTACCCATTAACTGTTCATTCTGGGGATGACATTCGCAGTGCCAGGCTGAGGTGGTTTTGCAGGCTGCTGCTTCCACTTGGTTGCTGACGCACTGTGCAATAGCTGCATCTCCAGGCAGCCACTACAGCTAGCCAGAAAACAGTTTAGCAGTATGATTTCATGTTAATTTTTGTGCAATTCTGTAACAGCCTAGCAGGCTGTGCAGTGCAGATGGCATCCTCACGCTGACAGGCACAGTCCTGTGCTTTTGCCAAGAAAAGAAAACACATGGAGGCAAAAGGCCAAAGCCTGCCCTCATACAGACAACCTACTGCCCCACACACTCCCTTTCCCATGCCCACCTCCCAGAGAAGGGCTAAAAGACCCTCCAGCAGATCTAGCAGACCTCCAACATCTTTCCTTATAACATGAATGAATGCTTTCATCCAAACCTCCCCCTTGTAATTTCTCCTGGACTAATCTACTCTCTAGTGAGTGAAGAAATCTGCAGCTTTCGAGAACAATTTGACTCTTGAGAGAGAGAAGGGGGGACTGTGTCACAGGATTTGTACGGGCCTTGATTATTTCTAGTTCAAGACAAGGTCAGCTGTGATGGAAAAGCAGCACTACCATAAGCTTCCACGTGCCTGCCAAGCACAGAACTGGCACACCTCCAAATCCAAGTGCAATTTGATTAGAACTAAACTGACATTGGAAACAACATTTCTAAGGCAAACAATTTTTTTTAGAATTGTGATACTTGTCTTGGGGTTTTTTTGTGAACATTTATGTTATGTCTCGCCACTCTCAGAAAGCTAGAAGAGAAATAACAATACAGTACCTTCGAGAGAATGAGATCTAAGCAAATGCAACAAAGTTTATTTTGTGAATTAAGACTTGAAGTATTTATGGTTTATTAGCAAGAAATGAAACAAGGCCTTACTAAAACTGATGTTCAAAATTAGTTTCATACCATACAGGAATACAGGCACATCCGTATCATGAAATAAAGTTGCAGAATAGAGACCTTAGTCCCAGCAATCGTGGGTGAAACATACTCCAGTACTGAAAGGGACTACAGACACCTGATCTCCGTGTAGGTAACTAGCCTGGAGAGGCTGCCTCTCCTCATTAGGAAGCATGAACAAATAATTTTAGAGAGTAAGAAGCATGAATAAATATCTCTGCTGTTACAGCGCAGTGGAACACAGTGCTCAGCTGTACTGCTAATGTGGTCAGCATTAGCTCAAGGTCTGGACACCACTTTATACCAAATGTGTGGACACACCCTGAAATATTCAAGTCACTCACAGCCTACTCCTTCTGTAAGGATTAACCCCAAAAATATAATCCCTGGGAATCTTTTTCACCTTTTTTAAAAAAAGAACAAAAAGGAACTCCAGAAGGTGCTCACTCATTTCAGTTTTTATTCTGAGAGGTAGCTTCTAGTCTTATAGAAAACACTACGTACACTCTCAGCTTGTTAGTCTGCTTACACTGCACTTCTGGACATCACCCCACAGTCAGCAGAACAGCAGAGACATCCCAAATACTTGGTTCAGGCATGAAGGGCAGGTCCCTTCCCCACGTGGTCTGGGAAACCTAACATCTCCAAAAGGCCTATCAGAAATCACAGAAACGCCTTCAGAGCCAAAATAGGAAATGCAGGAACGAGGGAAATACGTAACCCAAAAGTTTACCACAAGGAAGCAGAGCCATCTGCGGCTCTGGGTTTGGATGACTGCTCCATGTCATCAAAACTGTAGCTTCCCACAGGGTTCAACCAGTCTGCAATTTGATGGCTGTGCTCTAGATATATTTATGTACCAAGTCCAATATCCAAAAAACAAATCAAGGACAGCAGGACTGCCTTACACTGCACATTAAATCTGTCTTTCACATAAGTGCACTTGCTTCTTTTAAGTTTAAGGTTTCTATTGAAAAATGTTTTAACTTTTATGACTGCTAAGGTCACGCACAGAAGTATGAAACACCGTCTTCATTTCATTGGTGGTGTTTCGTATCAATCCCTAGCACTGACAACACTGAAGACTAGTAAAGATCACTATTATGAAAAATTTATGGTAATAGCACCGGATGGTCACAGTGCTTAAAGAACATAGAGATCACAAATTCAGAAGGAAAGAGGAAAGAAAGGACTTGTGGTGCATCCCTAGACCAGTGTCTACAACTGCTACACTCATGGATACAAAGAGGTCAATTAGGCGATCAAGTGTATCTGTGGATAAGGATTCATGAAGAAAGCAATTCTATATACAAAAGAAAGAGCATGGCACCCTATATTTCTTTTGCAAATTATGGGTTCTTTTCCTCCAAAATTTAGCTTTAGCATGTAAATTAGCAGCATCATTCCTGCTCTGGAGCATGAAGTTGTAAAGAGTGGCTGAGTCACACCACTGGTAAGGCTTACCAGAGCCTGGGATTAATTATGTAATTAGGGCAGTGTCAGGATCTGTAGCATCTTTCTGCTATATGACTGAACACTTAACAGAGATTAAGTCTGCTAACAAAAAGTCATTATATGTAACTTAAGACGAAAAAACTTAATCAAAAGAGAGTTTAAGGAAAGCTCGTTGAAAAGTGCACAGCCCAGCAGCCTAGTAATGAGTCATGATGACAAGTGCTGCCAGTATTTTAGAGACACTGCTTCCAGAAATTTTAGAGTGCAAGAACTCAACTGAGATAAAACAGTACTGTCAAAAGTAATGTTGTGAATATGGGCTGTTCAACCCTCCCAAAACACTGTAGTCCCTGCTGCTTTACCAAGTTACAGAATAACATTTATTTAAGTGTAAAGGGAAAAAGGGGAAATGAATTTAAAAAAAAAGACAAAGAAACACCACAAAACCACAGTCTGAGCACCTGCAGACCTAAACTCAGTCACATTTAGAGTTCAGGGATCTGGGGGTAATTCAGGTACCTCTTGTAAGCCAGGGCCCAATCAGCCTAACACATCCAAACACACTAAGCCTGTACGAAGTACACCACTCATAACACAAACGTGGATGGTGTCAACTCTTTATAAAAGTATACTTGTAACTACTGTACAATTACAAGAGTCAAACTTTACTGAAAAACACAGTTTTGTGAGACAGCTGGTTTCAAAAACATTGCCTACAGCATCACAGTACATCAACGAATGGACTAATAATGCCCACATAGTATTTTCAGTTAAAGACACAGAATTGACAGTGGCTTCCTGGTTCAAAAGCTGAACACTCCTACTTGCAGAGCAACGACACTGTTTCTGCACACTCCCACAAAAAAAAAATCTGTTTTACCTGTAAAGTCAAAGGAATAACTTTAAAAGAAAATTATTTCATGCAATTAAGTGAAATATTTTAAAAATAAGTACATACATTCCAGAACTTCCTCACATTACAAGTTACCAACACATTTAGGGAAATCAAGAATAAGTACCACAAGTATATGAAGAAACAAGCAAACAAAACAATGTTCACTACAGGAAAATAATTTTTTTTAATAGGAGAGAAAACAAACTGGTGTAATGCAAGATTATCCAGATGACCAAAAACATGTCAGTCATGCCAACACTAGGCTTCATCCAATTTCTTCCTCTTAATAGTTAAAGGTATGTCTATTCTAGAAGTTCACTACTTCAAAATAGCCTAATTTTTAAAAAGAGGTACTCTATTATGTTTAAACAAAGTTAAAAGTGTCTGCAGCAAAGAACTCTTAATTATTGCCTCCCTTACCTGGATTTCCCTTTCACAAACACCCATGCACCCACTTACCCACACACATACACTTACTCTCTCAGCCCTTAGAGCTATAGGCCTGAAATCACTACATGTTCATGCCAAGACTACTGTAGCTCTGAAAATTGTTTTCATTTCTTTCACCTCCATACAGAGAATATATCTTCCCACTTATATATTCTTAAGTCTAGGGCAGTTGGTTGCTTTACACTTATGAGCCACAGGTCCAAGAACTACATTTCACCAACTTCATTTAACTCAAAACAAACACAAAGTTACCAACATACTTATTATAGCTAAAGCTACAACCCATTTCCCAAGTAATTACAGTTAAATAATACCACAAAAGAAAAGAAGGATCAGGTCAGTTAAAAGAAAATTACAAGTTGTCATTAATCATTACTGAAATGACTGCTTAGCTAACAGTACTGAAATAACAACCAGACATTTCACAATGGGACAAGACAGCTAAAACCAATGTTTCAATAATCTGCTCTGAATAGTGCCTTCACTCTGTTAATTTTCAGTGCAACATTCTTGGAACAAAAACCACTGTATGACTTTTCTGCCACTCCTTGGGGGGGGGGGGGGGGGGGGGCGCGCGTTGATGT